>NMRB01003225.1:51119-64085 GCA_002633025.1 Notospermus geniculatus | reverse complement strand
CAACCATGCCACCATGAACTGTGGTAAACGGTGTACATGGGTTGTGTGTGTAAAGCTACATGGATGAACGAGGTCACCATAATAAGATGTACTGCGACGCAGTCACGAAACCAGGGCCCATTTTCATAAAACCTTGCTAAGCTTAGTTATTAATGGTGTACATTTGCCTGTACAACTATGCACTTTAAAATATGACAATGTTTGAGAGAATCTATTACCTCTGGTTTAGTTTTCCTCTTCTTCCCAAGTGGACATGAATTATAAAAATTTCCGTGGCAACTATCCCGGGTGGCCGGTTACAAATCTAATCAAACCTCGCGAGAAAAAAAACGCAAACGTGAGTTTCTTTTGACCCAGTCTCTTGATCAGCATTTACGATTCAGTCGGTCATCGCTAGGGTTAATGAAACTGGCGACTATTTCTGGAATCATCCGCAAACGAGGGCATCTTCGCTCGAAGCGAGGTCGCTGGTGCGTGGAACGCATTCCGTCTGCGGTGAAAAAATCGCATGGCGAGACTGTCTTTTTTCCGTCGCCCGACTGCTAGTCTGCAAGCGACTGAAAATTCGTTTTGTTGAATTTTCAATCGCTTGGTCGTTTCCACTTTCATTTGTTATAATTATCCGCAAACTACGTAACCAGCCGTGAAGCGATTAAGTAATGCCCCAATCACACTGAGCTAGTTCTCAGTATGTTCTTGAAAATTTTGCCGAACGGGCTCAAACTGTGTGCGAATGGAGTGGACGTAGTGGCAACTTTTTACAGTCTTTTTACGAACTTCATGGACGGGAAGGGTGCTCCAGAACATCGAGGCATTATTTGGCCAAGGGTTAGGGTGTAAACACACTGCGAGCGAAATGGCGAAGCGAAGCGAATTTCCATTGTCCTGTAGCGTTACAGGCCATTGTCATGCTCCCAGATCTTTTCACCACATCGCTTCGCTTCGCCGTTTCGCTCGCAGTGTGAACCTGGCCTTACACGTTCTAGCCCGTTTTACGATTTTTTAAGGACGGGGCAGACGTTTTGAGAACTACTTCAGTGTGACAGGCCCTTAAGAGACCAATCGACCGGATCGGTCGGGCAACCAGAACAATTGGTCACTCGGTGCGACGATAAACCGCAAACGATCCACCAAATCTGGCCATTTTTAGTCAATTGGACAGTCGCAAGGGCAGTCGCCAAGAAAATCGCTTGAAATATTCGCTCGTGTGCGCCAGGCATTAGTTCTGTGTTGTATTCCTGTTACTTCTATATAGGAAAGATGAGGAACACCAGTACGCCCGATTCACCTGAAGTTACGAGAGAAGATGGTCATCAAATCGTTACAAACAGCACAAAGTCAATAAGATGCTTATCGTACATGTATTCATTTTTTACCTTACATGAACAAGACGCATTTCGAATTTTCGAATTCGTCATGGATGTCCCACTTCTGTTCCTTATTGTATTCTTCGGTCTTATCGGTAATGGACTTTCCTTTGTAGTCTTAGGGAGGGAGAAACCGTTTACGTCGACATCTGTCCTGCTCCGGTATCTCGCCGTCGCTGACAGTCTTTTTCTCACGAGTCATGCTTTTAGTACTTCTCTGTATACCCTGTCATACGTAATCGCGCTGTATTGGTTCAGATATTTTGTTCAGATGATCTATGGTTATATGTGGACAGCTCTGTGGATCACGAAGGCTTTCTCCATGTACGTCACCGTTACAGTGGCTGCCGAGCGGTTCATTGCTGTGTGCAAACCTCTAAATGCAGCTACGATTTGTACAATCAAGAATGCTCATAAAATGGCCATCATTGATGGTCTGATCGCCGTGCTGTCGAGAGTGATACTGGTCTTTATGGTACAGATTGGGAAGCATATTTGGTTTTACGACCACTGTACTGACTCATATTTGGTCATATGGGATAATAGCTATATCTATCCTTTCCAAGATAACATATATATAAGATCCACCGGTATTGTACTTTATTACTTGATGACGTTAGTCATCCCCACATTTTGTCTTGTGTTCTTCACCAATCGTCTGCTGGCAGCGGTGAAGCAGTCATCCTCGATGAGGCAGACGACAAGTGGAGGAAAAACAGACGAAAACATGAAAGCGACAACAATCAGGGTTTTAGCCGTCGTCATTGTTTTTATGGTGCTTGAAATTCCAAACCCAATTATGAACATTCTGATTGTAATACTCAGCAAATACGATAATTCTATTGGGCAAAAGTCAAGTGTTGGCTTTACAGTGGCCATCATCTATTTTCTTAGTACTCTCAATAATTTTGTGAATTTTTACATCTATTGTCTGACGGGGACAAAGTTCAGACGGACTTTAAGAAATCTGCTTCCATCCAAGTTCAACGGCAGAAGCAACAATTTGAGGATCTGAACAGAAAAAGGGCTGTGGATTAGAAGAGATTTTTTCGTTTCAGTGTAATTGTTAAAATTCAGCAGAATCAGACTGGCGCTTTATATATTTAAAAGATAGGCATGAGACACCAAGCACACGTATTTTAGATTTTACCATAAAGGAATCAACCATAAAGGTTTAACTGCGAACGATGAACTTACTGAGGGATACACTTCATGTGTTGCCACCAGATGTCTCTCACTGCCTGAATTTTGGCTTTACATAATAAGCTGGAGCTTCAACTTTTTTTGTGGTGAAGAGGTACATGAACCTGTCAACTTGATGCTTTGAATTCCATTTCTGAGGATAACAGAGCGATTTTCAGGACAATTTGTGCTCCGTGTGCAAATGTACGTCAGCCTATTCAAATGTACACAGATGGCCCTGCGCTCACATCGTTCGTGGGGTTCTCATTAATTCAGTACTTTTGTATCATAAG
The DNA here is from genome assembly GCA_002633025.1 of Notospermus geniculatus. Taxonomy (NCBI): domain Eukaryota; kingdom Metazoa; phylum Nemertea; class Pilidiophora; order Heteronemertea; family Lineidae; genus Notospermus; species Notospermus geniculatus. The sequence continues at coordinate 61,243 of NMRB01003225.1, read as the reverse complement.
ATCAACTAGGCGGAATTCAACAAAATTTGCAGTGAACGTGCAAAGGGTCTTGCCTATCATGTGGAATAGTCAAAATGCAAATCTGTTGAGGTTTAACAAGGGATATTGTCCACATTTATAAAATGCTAAATTTGTAAGTTGAACCTTATGGTTGATTCCTTTATGATTTTACCGTCACGATATTAGTAACAACCAGTCGTTTTGATCTCCACGTGTCTATTTTCAATCTGTGATACTCTCATTGCCTCATTTAAAGACACGTTTGTTTACCGGTGCTCCATATTGATGTTGCTCTGCGACAGAGGTTCTTCACTGACGTCACACGGCCGCCATATTGGCCGTCAAAATGAAGCCATGGAGGCTGCCATCTTGTTCTCGGTTCGAACATTCAGCGGCCCGTACAGACCACTGGGAGCATACAACTCAATACCTCTCACAGTTTCTGAGCATAAGTAGTTGGTCTGGTGTGAAAACCGTGTTGAAAACAAAGCGAATCGTCCATACGGCTTGCTGTAGAACAATGTAGAAGAGGTCCGATGAATGCCGACAACGTACAAACCACGTCAAAAACGCTGTGTTGATGCTGTGACGTTGCGTCATTTGACGGCCAATATGGCGGATATTTGGAGCTGTGACGTCACTTGAAGAACCTCTATAGGCATTAAAAGGGAGACTCCACTCATTGTGTGAAATTCTGACTTTTTGAAATATCGTTAATACATTCAAATTCATTGATATCTGCAACATGTCAGATTTTAAAAAACTCAGCAAGCTCATCATTTTAAGTATTTTAATTGAATCCCAAGGGGACCATTGCACAGCGCATGTGATGTCATATGTGCTCAATGCATATTTATGAAGGAACAACCAATAGGATTAGGCAGTCACAGTATTAGCTCATTCACTACAAAGGTCGTCAGCCTATTAACACTAGTGACATCACAATTCATGGCATTGGTCTCTATGGATTGATAAAAATTCAAAAGCTTACAATGAGTGGAGTCTCCCTTTAATGAGTCATCAAGGGTGAACGATTTCCAACAAGAGGAATGGACCAACACGTGTGAACTTCAGCCTGGCGACTTCCTCGTGTCGATTCAACGAGTTAAAGGGACGAGGTTTTCTTCCAGCAAAGATGGAAACGGAGGACAATATTTACACCTTAAAGCGAACTGGTCGTGCCAGTGAATGTGTCTGAATAGAGATTCAAACGCCGCCATTTTGAATCAATTACAACACTCACATCGGGAATTTATTGCCTACTAAGAGCATATTTTGCGCAACTCTGTGACTTTGCTGCCTACGAATAGAATTTAGAACATGGTCAGCTGCAAATCTAGGCTTATCTAATGATGTACGAGGCAGCACCGCCGGCAGATGTGTGTGGACCGCCAACAGGACTAATGTTGAAAAATAACTAGGACAGAATCGTATTATCCAAGGGCGTCATAGTGAGGCTCAAAACTTTTCATCCGACCCTCGTAATCCGCTTACAAAATTCGTGATTTTGAAATTGTGAATCCCCTTTAAGATCACGATATGATTCCTGTGGTTCCTGAGCAATCTATCCTTTACTTCCAAAGCACACCACGCGATATCGGAAGCAATCTGGTCGCCAGCGAGCAAAGTCGGCTGTTGACGCCAGATGTGTGCTAGACAGCGATCGGTGGAATCTTCTTGTTTGTGAAAAGCTAGTTTGATAAGAATGAATTCTTCAACAGGGTGGAGTCAGTCAACAAAATGGAACAAATCTGAAGAATCCGATGTGTCAAACTATGAACAAGTCGTATTTCAGCTCATCGTGCTGGTAACTGATTTTATTCTACCGCCAGCCCTCATCGTGTTTGGTCTGGTTGGGAATACCCTGGCGTTTCTTGTCCTCAGACAACCACAGTATGCCAAGCAGACAGCATATTTCTATATGCGAACTCTGGCGTTATTTGATACAGCATGCATCGGCCAAGTCGCTATTCGAACGATGGTAAACTACGACTTAAAGTTTTTCATCGGGCCCATCGCTGGGCCTATAGTCTGTCCTATCGGGGCGTTTTTATCAGGGACGTATGGCTTATCCAACTGGACAACAGCAGCAATGACATTTGCCCGTTTTTTGGCAGTACGGTTCCCTCTCAAGGCGCCGTCGTTGTGTACACTGAAGCGATCAAAGATCGCACTAACTATCATATTCCTTGTCTGAGTTCTCATCCATGCCTTGTTCGCTATCACGAGAGTTAATCCACAAGCGTTGGTCGTGAATCAAATCTGTTCTTTAATTCTACCAACTTGGATGAAATCATTGTTGGTGACAACACGCGAACATTTATTTTTCACGGCACCATTTTGTGTAATCCTTGGCTTCAACAGCGCCATTGTCATTAGCCTGAAAACAGGAGACAAAGTGAACGAGTTCTACAAAAAACTAAGGCAGCAAACAAAGATGGACATATCACCGTCCTAATATTTTCTGTAACACTCGTTTTCTTTTTCACCAATATACCGTGGATGATAGACACCTGGGTTTGGAGACATCTTCGATCTGCCAGACCAATGACTGCCGAACTTAATATCATCCGAAAAACAACATATCATGCAACTACCTCTATACGTTTTATTAATCCATCTGTTAATTTCTATGTTTATTGCTTAACCTCCGAAAAATTTCGGAAAGACATCAGATCCATAATTTTCTGCTAAGCTTTTACTCTTCAGCCAAATATGATTGACCCTCTTCGCATGGAGTGCTTTAATTTTAATTTTAGTTTGAATTTTAATTTTAATGGAGTGCTTTTATTTTCTTCTAGACAGAAAAGGAATGAACGAGTGTTTTTTAGATACGCAAATGTGTTCACACATGACGAACCATAATGCCACGTTTACACTAATAGCGGATTCCGCCTTAAAGGGGAACTGACCAGTTTGCCAACCAAACTGAGCTACTTACAGCTCCTAATGCCTTATGATATCACATAAAGGACTCACAATAGTTTGATTTGAAAATCTCCACCCATTTCCGAAATAAACACCAAAATGTAATTTTCGAATTCAAATTTATGGCCGCCACTCAGTTCGATTTTTGATCGCAGATGCCGGGAAATTGGATGTTTTATCGTACAATTTTCAAAAAAAATTCGTACGAGGGGGACACCCCCTCGTGCTCCCCCCTCTCGGCCCGCCACGTTACTCTCTTCTAAACTTCGAGAGCCCTGGTCTCTCACTGCCTGAATTTTGGCTTTACATAATAAGCTGGAGCTTCAATTTTTTGTGGTGAAGAGGTACATGAACCTGTCAACTTGATGCTTTGAATTCCATTTCTGAGGATAACAGAGCGATTTTCAGGACAATTTGTGCTCCGTGTGCAAATGTACGTCAGCCTATTCAAATGTACACAGATGACCCTGCGCTCACATCGTTCGTGGGGTTCTCATTAATTCAGTACTTTTGTATCATAAGATCAACTAGGCGAAATTCAACAAAATTTGCAGTGAACGTGCAACGGGTCTTGCCTATCATATGGAATAGTCAAAATGCAAATCTGTTGAGGTTTCAAGGGATGTTGTCCACATTTATAAAATGCTAAATTTGTAAGTTGAACCTTTATGGTTGATTCCTTTATGATTTTACACGTAAAGGAATTCTATATCGGTACCGTCACGATATTAGAAACAACCAGTCGTTTTGATCTCCACGTGTCTATTTTTAATCTGTGATATACATTGACTCTTTAAAGACACGTTTGTTTACCGGTGCTCCATATTGATGTTGCTCTGCGATAGGCATTAAAAAGGGAGGCTCCACTCATTGTGTGAAATTCTGACTTTTTGAAATATCGTTAATACATTCAAATTCATTGATATCTGCAACATGTCAGATTTTTAAAAAATCAGCAAGCTCATCATTTTAAGTATTTTAATTGAATCCCAAGGGGACCATTGCACAGCACATGTGATGTCATATGTGCTCAATGCATATTTATGAAGGAACAACCAATAGGATTAGGCAGTCACAGTATTAGCTCATTCACTACAAAGGTCGTCAGCCTATTAACACTAGTGACATCACAATAGCGAACCGCCCGAGTGACGTCGGACGTGTCAATTTCATTAGGGTTCTTTCACTAAAGACGCGCGCTAAGACGCCGCGCGGTAAGACCAATCCTCGTCGACCACCTCATTGAATAGGACAACATTGATTGGCTCTCGCGGACCTAACAATGTCAACGACTCGCCCCGCCTCCTCTACAATGACTATGAATGACCAGCGCCAGAAGGGCTGTGCGAGCGAATGGTAAACAAAGTCACTGTACAATATTAAACTCACGCTGGCATATAGAGTCTACCACATGTATACTGTGTATTAAAGCTGACAGGTCAGATATACTCTCCGACTTGTATGCAAAAAATTTTACGCTCAACTTCGGCAGACCACGAGACTGCCGAAGTCGAGCGTTCGGTAATGTTCGTAATGTACACTAAGCTTCATACCTTGAAACACCCATTACACCCTGCGCATGTCAACTACGTCATCATTCACTCGCCTGATAACCGGAAGTGAAGGATCGAGGGCTCTCTGATGATCCAACACTCGAAACTTCAAAATGGATGAAGGAATATTTCCCGGGAATTAGAGGTAATCACCGCCAGAGTAGTAATAGCGTATCGCATCGAATCAAAACACATTGAATAAACAAAATATCCGATTAGTTATCAATGATCGCGGATATGCTATGCAAAAGTAAGTAGTCACCACAACGATTGGTGTATCAAGAGACGTCTGCTTGTGCAAGTCGCCATGGCCCTGCACACGCAATGCCACATACACCTGGGCCTGGCAGTGTGTTACCTAACATGGGGAACGTAAGGAGTTCGGTTGCCCAAAAGCCTACAACAGCTATTATTCAGGCCTATTGTCTAGTCCATTGTCATTGAATGAATGGCTTGGCAGTGTGGTTTACAGGCCTATCTCCTTTGAATAACAGAACTCCTAATTCCCCTTTCGGTTCTCCAGAGTGTCACGCGATTAGGGCCTACAACTTTGGGCGAGGCCAATCAGTACATAGGCCTACATGCATGAATTCATGGCGAACACATCCAGTGTAGAGGCGTTGGCGCGGGCGTGGATGCACCCGCTAATATCAAGACCGGAGCTGATATTTATTTTGAGGACAAATCGCGTATTTGCATGTGTTTTCGAATTGCCATGTTACGTACTACCAGTGGCAGTCGGAATTAGTTTTCGTTTGGACTTTCTGCATTTTTGACGCAGATTGCATGCGATTTTTTGGATACGTACACTGTATATTTGGAGCCCACCTCTGTCCATGCAGAGCCCTCGATGCTTCACTTCCGGTTATCAGGCGAGTGAATGATGACGTAGTTGGTATCGCAGGGTGTAATGGGTGTTTCAAGGTAGGAAGCTTAGTGTACATTACGAACATTACCGAACGCTCGACTTCGGCAGCCTCGTGGTCTGCCGAAGTTGAGCGTAAAAATTTTTGCATACAAGTCGGAGAGTATATCTGACCTGTCAGCTTTAAGCGACCCCGGGAAGCGACCACAGTCGGTTATTATTGAATCACCTTTTGAGTTGTAATAAGGTGGGCTTCGTGTGGGCTGTTAAACAATTAATGGAACAATAAATGTGAGACGCGCGGGCCGCGCGCGCTGCTCGTTAATTATGGCAAATAATAAAAGCGCGGCTCAACGGGCGGCGCGTTTGGGATACCAAGATGGGGGATTGATCGCCCGTCTCATTGATTACTCTTCCAAAGAACAGATTCTAACACACCGGTCGCATGGGGGCGTTGAAGTCCAGCAGGAACGATCGAGCTGGTCATTCATTGCCATTGTCATCGTAGGTCGGGCGAGTATGGTATTAGGGAGTTTTCGCAAATCTGACGAAAAACGAAGTACGAAATACGAAATTGGACGTCATATCCATGACGAAATGTATTTCAGGAAATGGTTGGTACCACAAATATCGCGTGCTGCAAGAGCGTCTTTTAGCGTATGACGTTAGAACGACAGAGGTACGGTGTATATTAAACTTTGAAATGTATCTTTCGTTTCCACTTCGTTGATACGAATTGGAAATTTAAAAATTCAAGATGCGTCATAACTCTTTCGATCTTACATGACATGCTAAAAGACGCACTGGCAGGAGGGACATTTGTGGTACCAACCATTTCCCGAAATACATTACGTCATTGATATGACGTCCAATTTCGTATTTCGTACTTCGTTTTTCGTCAGATTTGCGAAAACTCCCTATTGTTAGGTCAGCGAGAGCCAATCATGGTTGTCCTATTCAATAAAGTGGTCGAGGAGGGTTGGGCTTACCGCGTTGTGTCAGCGCGCGCGTCTTTTTATGAAAGAAACCTATTGTGTTTGTCCGACCCTGCTTTTGTCCTGTCTCACCATCGACAATGTGGTCACTCAGTAAAGTCTACTTGTTATCTAATATTTGTCCGACCTTCGCTGGTAAAAATAGAAAGCGGGCGGTGTGCTATTCATGGCATTGGTCTCTATGGATTGATAAAAATTCAAAAGCTTACAATGAGTGGAGTCTCCCTTTAATGAGTCATCAAGGGTGAACGATTTCCAACAAGAGGAATGGACCAACACGTGTGAACTTCCGCCTGGCGACTTCCTCGTGTCGATTCAACGAGTTAAAGGGACGAGGTTTTCTTCCAGCAAAGATGGAAACGGAGGACAATATTTACACCTTAAAGCGAACTGGTCGTGCCAGTGAATGTGTCTGAATAGAGATTCAAACGCCGCCATTTTGAATCAATAGGGAACACCGATCACGCAGACCACGCGAGAATATACGCGTGGTTTTGAACTGATAGTACACCAATGCCACCTATTATTAATGACGATTCAAGGTGTGATTGGCCGTGCTTGGTGAACCGCATCTCTCGAACAATGGGCCTAGGTCAACGCTTGGTGTCTCGTCTGCTCTATCAGTAGTCATCACGTGACCAATTGGCGCTCCCCATTACAACACTCACATCGGGAATTTATTGCCTACTAAGAGCATATTTTGCGCAACTCTGTGACTTTGCTGCCTACGAATAGAATTTAGAACATGGTCAGCTGCAAATCTAGGCTTATCTAATGATGTACGAGGCAGCACCGCCGGCAGATGTGTGTGGACCGCCAACAGGACTAATGTTGAAAAATAACTAGGACAGAATCGTATTATCCAAGGGCGTCATAGTGAGGCTCAAAACTTTTCATCCGACCCTCGTAATCCGCTTACAAAATTCGTGATTTTGAAATTGTGAATCCCCTTTAAGATCACGATATGATTCCTGTGGTTCCTGAGCAATCTATCCTTTACTTCCAAAGCACACCACGCGATATCGGAAGCAATCTGGTCGCCAGCGAGCAAAGTCGGCTGTTGACGCCAGATGTGTGCTAGACAGCGATCGGTGGAATCTTCTTGTTTGTGAAAAGCTAGTTTGATAAGGATGAATTCNATACGTCCGTAAACTTTTGGTTTGTTAGCGCTCTAGCGCCTTTATTTTTTGACGAATCTTTTTGGTCTTTGGTGGGTGTATATATGGGCCTAAGATCTAGGTCGAGTTCGATTTTGAGCACGATTGAATTCCTATTTTGGCCTCCAGGGGGCGTTTTGTGAAAAATTTCAAAGGGCTATATTTTGATAATGGTTTGAACTATCGTGTTGAAAGTTTGTACACATGTTCCTCTAGATTATAGCAACTTACAGACAAACTTTCGGTGAAATCTGATTCTTGACTTTGCCACTAGGGGGCCAAAACCAAAATCACTGAAAGTGCCATTTCTCCATAACCAAGAGATGAATTTTTGTCAAATTTTTATCATGGGTATAACTAATGAGAATACATAAGATAATAGCCGAGTTTTTAGTTTGACGTACTTTTCAAGGTCAGCAGAGGTCAAAGTTCATCTGAAATTACGAAGTTGGCAATTTTTGTAATGGTCTGAGCATTGCTTTGAAACTTTGCACATATCTATCTACCTCTAGGCTGTAACAACTCAAAGACAAATTTTTGGCAAAATCCAATTCTTCACTTTGCCACTAGGGGGATGATGATGATTCCCACCACCATGCTTCTAGCCAAGTGGGCACAGTGCCATTGGCACTATTTTTTAGTTTCTCTGCAATCTTGTCCATTGTCGGCGCTTGGGAACCAACATATTTATCCTTGCATGACTTAGTGTTTCCGTGTACTTTGAGTCCAGGGTTGACACTGGCATACTCGACGACGGCGTGGTTCTTTAAGGCGTTCATGTGTTGTGGCGTATGGTTAATCCAAGTGACCCTTTCCTTTAAGTTGGACCATCTTTTAAAATTGTGTATTGACGTCGAATTTCCAATAAGTTATCTTCTGTTGGCTGGGGGTCAAGTGGCACATATACACGTTTTGATTTCATTTGACATTCCACGCAAAATTCCTTGTTTTTTACAAAAAGTTTCTCCAGGATACCATTCAATGCAACTGAATACCGCAAACACGATTCCATGTGCCACAATCATCATAAAGTCACTTTGTTACGTTTTTTTTAGAATAGATTTCGTACATTATCGACATCGATTCGGTATTTCGGGTAATGCGTCATTGATGGATTGAAGACACTGCAGTACTTCTTTCACGTCGAGAAATTTGCCATTTCGTTTCGGATTACGTCAGTTTCAATCTCCGGATCAGCACTTGGTGATGGCGGTACATTTACGCTGCCGTTAGCGGATATAGGCCTATCGAAATCTTCACCCTCTTTCGTGACTGAGGGATGTCTACTCTGTATGGAGGGGAGCCTAGAATCTGTTGAAGCTTCTTGGTCGTCAGTTGCTCATTCCTCCTCATTTCTAGTTCGATCATCTCCATGACCGCCTCATCATGCTTCTTCGGCCTACCTGATTGCGGCAAGTCGCCGATGACACCTGTTGACTGGTATTTTTTCCAGAAATGGCTGACACTGATGGCGGATACAGGTACCGCTTCAGCTGCATAGACTGAAGCGATGGACTTGAACGTCCTTCCCTCTTTCTTCAGAGATTACCCGCCGTCTTGCGAACTCAGATAGATGAACCATGTCGATATCTTGATGCGTAAACTTTTTCTGTCTGACGTCAGAGTTTGTGCAAAGTTTGATGAAAATGCTACGAACCGAAATTCTGCAAATTAAGTTCTGCTACTCTAGCAGACTATAGTTGATGCGAAACGTCGTCCCAGTAGGCCTAGCCATACATAATGACGCACAGCGAAGGTCTCACATGAATTCAGGATAGAATAAATATCCTAGATTAATTATCTCCAACAGATTCATACGACAAACAAGGTGATAAATCTAAGAAGCATTACCTGATACCTGAAAGAAATCATATGCAAAGGACGCATTTTTGGCCCTGATTTTATCTGTTACGTGTAAATCAATGGGAATGCCCTGAGAGTGGAACATGGTGGATGGTGACTCAATGGCCCCCACTTCTGAGGATGATAACATGGTGGACAAAGGAAGCGCACCTAAACCCTTGCGGGAATCATAGTGGACTGGCTGGTACTGGCTAACTGGCATATCGAAAGGAGTTTGTAGACTTATGGGTCGCGAGTGAGCCTCAGGCCTGGCTTGCCCAATGGCAGAGGAAACCGTAGCTGCTGGGCGAACAGGATGACAAGTTTTATGACGGTAATTTTAATGATACACATCACTGCATCTGTCAAACAATTATGTATAATTGGGTCTTTAATTATTGTCAGATTAGCTTGAGCTACAACATGTTCCTAGGCATGTTTATAAGGCTTTGGTAATGTTTTGTATTTGTGTCTCCAAGCAACTTATGTTTTAGGAACCAGTTTTCTTGGTGAATCTAAGGCTGGTATTTTAGAACGCTCCTTAAGACTAAAGGTTGGCCTAACGCCTATTGTTCTCATGTTAGGTCGGCCTTTCGTGGTTTTAGAATCAACCTTTATTTGCAGGGAAAAGCCGAACTTATCTCTTTTCCTTTCGTAAGATCGACATCGTTTTTAGAGCGTTCCTTATCTAGAAGTTAACCTTTGTTTTTGCTTAGGAATTCCTTTATTTCTAAGGTTGGTCTGAGCCAACCTTTAGTCGACCTTCGCTTAAGCATCTCCTTGG
>NMRB01003225.1:16961-28936 GCA_002633025.1 Notospermus geniculatus | reverse complement strand
TAAAGTGTTTTTCACATTGAACTGGCCAAAGGTACTTGGCTGACCTCTTGTCACTAAACTGTAATGGCATGATTACAAATAATAATGTTACACAACCCTCGGCAGCCAGTGTCATGGCTGACCAGCTTTGGCTGACAGCATGAAAGAGCTATAATCTCTTTTCAAGTCAGTGTTGTGCAACACCACTACCTCTTGGTAAATGTGATCTGGTCACATTCCTGAGTTCAACTAAGTACCTTTGGCCAGTTCAATGTGAAAAACACTTTAAGAAAGGATTAATTAACCAACTATTCCATGTAGAAATTTCAAAGAGTCACAACAATGAAAAGAAAAGAGAAAAGAAAAAGAAAGTAAGAAAAAAGAAAAAAACTAAAAAGGACTACCGGGATTCGAACCCGCGACCTTTGGGTTACAGTCCACTCCATCTTCCCACTGCGCCAATCAGCTGACTAAAGATTGGGCCTGTTAATAATCACTTCGTTGTTTAATACGCCCCGTGCATAAATTATCGTAATGCATCCTCATTATGAACCTCGCGTTTTCATTGGTTAGAATCTGCTGTGTAAGCAGTGCGAGAACTACTATTTTCACAGCAACTTGCTGTGCAAATAGTCACGGCGTAATCTATTATTGGAGAAGCTGAGGGCTTACAACGTATCGGACTCGGCTGTCTCATTACTCAGAAGTTACTTGTCAGAACGTGTACAATGTGTAAAAATTGGTAATGCTTAGAGCAAATTCCTCCCTTTGATTAAAGGGGTTCCACAAGGATCAATCACTGGACCAGTACTTTTTAATATCTTTATTAACGACATCTTCCATTTTATTCATGATACAAAGCTTTATAATTATGCAGACGACAATACTATCGCCTATTCACATAAGAACTTCATGACTATGAAATGCACCTTGGAGGCTGAAGGTAGTGCTTTGGTGGATTGGTTCTCCATCAATCAGATGGAGGCCAATCCAAACAAGTTCCAGGGCCTGGCTGTGGGGAAAAAAACCCACGCCAAAAAGCCTACCTTCAGCATCCAAGGCGCAGAAATCACATGTACAGATGATGTCAAATTGTTGGGTGTCACAATCGATTACCAACTGAATTTTGACGCTCACATAGCAATCATGTCAAAGAAAATAGGTCGTCAGATCAATGTTTTAAAGCGTATTGGGAGACATCTCCCCATTGATTGCCGTAAGGTTATATACAACAGTTTCATCCAGTCAAATTTCAATTTCTGCCCAATCATTTGGCATTTTTGTAGCGTATCAAATACCAAGAAATTAGAAAGATTAAATTATAGAGCCCTTAGATTAGTATATAAGGATTACACTAGTACCTATGAACAGCTTATGGAGCGAGACAATTCTGTCTCCCTCCATTTAAGCAGACAGAGAATTATTGCCACAGAAGTGTACAAAATTATATTAGGGCAAAGTCCTACATATTTATCAGACCTTATCAAAATTAAGAAAACCCCCCACTACTTACGTCAGGAACACGCAAAACTCCCCACTTTTGAAAGTATCAAATATGGAAAGAACAGCTTCAGTTACCATGGAACCAAAATTTGGAACAATCTACCCAACGAGATCAGGGAGGCGAAAAATTATTCCCTCTTCAAGAAATTCATAAAGATTTGGGAGGGAGAAAAGTGTAGATGTGCCATGTGTAAAGATTCTTAATTCCTGATGCTACATGTATCACCTGTACATCATATGTCTTCTATGTGTCCGTGTCCTTAAGCATATATTAATATATGCTGTACATGTACTTTCCACAAGGTGTACCTCAATATCAGAAGAAAAAAATTCGCGGGCCGGTCACCATCAGTCACAGGCTGACGGAGTCGAGTCGCAAGGCGCGGAGCCAGAACGGGTGGGGAGGGGCAGAAAATTTTGAATTCCAGATGCACTTAGATACGATTTCCAAGCATCTGGGGTGATGATTTCCTCATCTATTTGCTCATTTTTTCGGAGTTAGTGACCAATTTTTTGTTGGAGTTCCAAAAATGGGGGGGGGGGGGCGCCCCCTCGGCCCCCTATGGATCCGCACCTGTTACAGTAGATATCAAAATTTGCGAATGCTTCATGAATATGGCCCTAGTGGGCTAAAAATGCTATACCGTACCTTATGTTATTTATTTGACTGAGCAGCAAACCACGATATATGAGAAAGAAGTAAAAACCTTACCAGTCCACCTCTGGTTTTCGAAAATGGAAGCGAGAAGGATGAGGAAGAACTTGTATATTGTCTGCGAGAGAATTACTTTCTTTACCGACGACAACAAAATAAAGGCCTACACTGAAGAGAGACAGCTTCAGATTTTCCAGAGGGGGTTGGTCTTTTGAAAGAAGCTGAGTGTCCTTGGTGCGAATATTTGCCGAGTTAAAGCATGGTGTGGGCGCCCTAACCTTTAGTGAGCATACTCGAGTTGTTTTCGAAGGTGACCTACCCATGGCACGGTGCAATATTGTTTTGATGTTCGCACCTGTATATCACGATATCATAAATGTTGATTCAAATCTTCGAAGTTCATTTTTGATCTTTGCCAATTCCGGCCCTTTTGATAAAGACCGTCATGGCGGAACGGACCATTCTCTTAATGTCAGGGTGATTAGAAACATTGGTGATGGAGGCGTGAGCAGGCCCTAGATGTAGGTCGAATAGTCTAAATCTACCGTGCTCATACCTTCCTACCCGTTCTATTCCTACCCTGCGTTCTCAGGGGCTGGCTGCGCCTTGCATCATGGTGCATACGGCGATATTACAGGAATTGGAGATGGCTGTGTCCCGATTCAGAGGGTTCGGTCCACAGTCCTCCAGTAAGACCATTGTCCTCTCCGTTGGTAAAACTTGTACTGATACTTACGAACCTCTTCGCGGCGGTGCCAGTTCTACAGGGTGGGCCAAAGAAAGTGTCCTGAATGGTCTTAAAATCCAAGAAAGACCATGTTATAAAATGCAGCTGACAGGGCTATAACAAGGCTATTATGTCCCATTCACAATGAGGATTGTTCCCTTATGCCCGCTGTAGCCTACACGATCAAATTTTTCATCCAATTTTTTTGGAACTTCAGATTCCGGCCGATTGGGGCTCCAATGTATAAACCCGCACGTAGGCCTTTATTGAGCATATTCAGAAGATTGGATGAAAAATTTGATCGTACAGGGGGCATTAGACCGCAGCCTGTCCTGACCTCATGTTTTTATTTTCATTTTTATTACCGGTACTCCATAGGTCGTTAATAGCCTTGGTTACACTACATAAAATCCCCGGCTATCAATTGCCAGTGTTATATTTGCCAGTGTTTTTGTGGGTCAGTGTGTCCCCACGCATTGTTTGGGCAACGCTGGCAGATAGATCGACATGTTTCTCAGTGTCCCTTATTGTCAAGTCGCCGCTTATTCCGTCAGACAATAGGAGGGGAACACTCACAGATGGGGAACACTGGCAGATGTTACACCGGGCTTCAAGAAACCCGTGTCTGAAAAACACGAGTTTTTGAAACACGGCAAGTTGCCGGTTTTTTGAAATCCCCGTGTTTTCCTAAAGCCTAGCGTACATCACACTTGCGACTGGAGAAAACTAGTCGCCACTGATCGCCATTATATGCTACCAGCGGCTGATCAGGACCCATGTTCCCGAAGCCATCGTTAGGTTAACGATGTCGTTACGCTATGCATTTTCCCAGTTTTAACGACATCGTTAACCTAACGATGGCTTCGGGAACATGGTTCCAGGACCCATGTTCCCGAAGCCGTCGTTAGGTTAACGATGTCGTTACGCTATGCATTTTCCCAGTTTTAACGACATCGTTAACCTAACGATGGCTTCGAGAACATGGCTCCTGGGGTGGTGTTCCCGAAGCCATCGTTAAAACCCCAGTTAACGCATTCGTTATGGCATTTAAAGAGATCATAAAGGGAAGGTTAACGATGGGTTCCCGAAGCCAACTTTACGGTCTCTTCGCTCAAAAGCTGCTAACGACGTCGTTGCGGTGTCGCTCGGCTGAATAGGCAATAATAGAGAGGATGCGCAGCTTTCCGACTTCAACTACGAGATGAATTGCAGTCCGCTATGGACATCCTTGATAAAAACGATGTGATAGAAGTTTTCAATTCGTCAAACACCATAAATTGAAGGGAGAAAAAATTGGCCTTATAAATTGGAAGTGCGGATAAATAATGAATATTGAAGTCGTAATCCTAGTCGTTACGACTTGAGACACGACCATTTTGCGATTTATGCGCACTTCCGATTACGAGTCAAAAATATTCTGCTACAAAGTTAATTATGGCATTTTACGACTTGCAATACGTCTATCAAATCGTTTTTATCAAGGATGGCGGACTGCAGTTCATTCTCGTATAGTTGGAGTCGGAGTCGGAAAGCTGCGCATCGTCTCTATTGTTTTGGCTTACAATAATGTACTTTTCCAAACGCCGGTGTAACGTATTTCACTGCCCCCCCCCTCCCCCGTTTGCCAATGCCCCCCAACAAAAGACTGACGGAATAAGCCGCGACCCGACAATGGGGGAGGCACTGATCAACATTTCTTTCTGTATTTCAGTGTCCGCCACACATTGAAGCATTGAAACGGGCATTAGCATAGGGGAGGCATTTTCAGACATTACACCTGGACAATCGTTTCCATTTTTCCTGCATACACACTAAAGCTACGTTTAGCTGACACGCGGAATGCGGATTGCGGAACGCGGAAGCGGAAAATGCAATGCATTTTCGTATACAACATATCGTTCCGCTGGGGATTCCGCGTCCCTATACCGCATTCCGGTTGTCTGGTAAACGCAGCTTTACACTTGCAAACTGACAGTCAGCACAACAGAACAAGGTGTTTTTATGCATTGCTTAGACCAACATTGCATAAGTGAAATCCCTGAGAGGCTAAAGTACTTGTACCATTACATAATTAGGCCTATTATACCCGTAATGCACTGATTACCCACACAGGGCACAGCTATTCCAATACCTTTATTTTTAACGATGGCCAAGCGATAGCTCTGACCCTCTCGTTAAAATAACGAATGCGTTAACCATAACGAGCCTTTCGGGAACAGCGTCGCGTATTCTACGATGGGCTAACGACGCTCTAAGGGATTCGTTACGCTAAAGATGGCTTCGGGAACACCACCCCAGATCAGTTGCTTCCAGTCGCAAGTGCGAGGTACGCCTGGCTTAAGTTCTTAGCACTGCGCTACAGATGACGTAGCCATTAAGTAACCTCGTTTTCGCACCTACAACGGTGTCTACAAATACAGAAATGACCGAAGAGTCAGTGCATGCAGCGCACCTGTCGCCGGGCTACTTAAAGGAGCTGGACGTCCAAGTTGTAAACACTCACTCACTGGTTCTCTATCCACACGACGCCTGCGGTGCTGCCACCTATTGTCGGTGATATGCATCGGACCGGGAACCAGTCTAACGATCACGGGGCGCTACTGGTGCTGCCACCTGCACGAAGGAATAAAACTAGTTTGCCGACCATGTTTGTAAACAAACCAGTTTGTTTACAACTTCGGCGTCTAACTCCTTTAAACTACAATGAATAAGTTGTGTCACCTCTCGCCGGTGTAACATTTTTCAGTGAGGCCCGTGAGCCAGTGTGACAATACAATAGATTGACGGAATAAGCGGCGACTGGACAATGGGCGACACACAGAGAAACAGCGAGTTCGTTTCCCAGTGTGTTCCGAACAATGGGAATCACACAGAAAAACCGCCTCACTGAAAAACGTTACACCTGGCTTTTTGTACACGGGGTTTGACACGGGTCTGGAAAAACACGGGTATTTTGAAGTGGCGTAACCGTAGCTATCAACTGCCCAAGTTTGGGTTCTGGCCTATACTCCCACAATCTTACATAACCAATTATTGCCTGGCTATGTGGCGTTTTACAACAGGGAGCATGCTCCTGACCTCCATGAACTCAGGCATTTTTACCTTCATTGTCTCCATTCTTGATGAGGTAGCAATGAACACCATACGATCTGGTAGAGACACAATCTCTGGCCCACCCTAGTATCGCAATCCGCTAGGGGACAGATGCGTGTCGATACTACTTTACTTTCGTCTGTCTGAGGATGCCAGTATTTATGTTCAACTTCTGCGCGAAGAGGAATCATGATTCCAAATGGCGTGTTCCATTCGCAGTCGACCGTAAAGTCTGGTTCAACCTAGAGGTGGACCATTCGAATGCCAAGTGAGGAAATGGAACATTCTATTTTGACCACAATATTTTATGGCTGACAACAGTCCATAGGCCAATGTTAGGCACAGTCAGCTGATTCATTACGCCATAACATGTAACCGTAATTATGTCCCTCTTGCCACACTCTAACCACAAACTGCATTCCAATGGTCTACCTCTAGGTTGAACAAGACCATACTCGAGTAACGACGTCGAGCGATTATCCAAAAGTTTGTCTATTTTAGTTAACCAATGAGTACCAGCATTTTCATACCCTGTATGGATAGGCGCTGCCATCTTGAAAAAGTCACATGACTGACAGAACTTTATGATGTTGTAGTCGCAGGAGACCTGAACACGGTTACGATTCCGCCGTGTCCAGATGCCGCCTGTCCCTTATACCCCCATCACACTGAGCTAGTTCTCAGTACGTTCTTGAAAATTTTGCCGAACGGGTTCAAACTGTGTGCGAACGGAGTGGACGTAGTGGCAACGTTTTACAGTCTTTTTACGAACTTCGTGGATGGGAAGGGTCCTCCAGTACATCGAAGCATTATTTGGCCAAGGGTACACGTTCTAGCCCGTTTTACGATTTTGTTAGGACGGGGCAGGACGTTTTGAGAACGACTTCAGTGTGATGGGGGTATTAGGGGCCTCTCACACTGAAGTAGTTCTCAAAACGTCCTGCCCAGTCCTAAAAAAATCGTAAAACGGGCTAGAACGTGTAACCCTTGGCCAAATAATGCCTCGATGTTCTGGAGCAACCTTCCCGTCCATGAAGTTCGTAAAAAGACTGTAAAAAGTTGCCACTACGTCCACTCCGTTCGCACACAGTTTGAGCCCGTTCGGCAATTTTTTCAAGAACGTACTGAGAACTAGCTCAGTGTGATGGGGGTATTACCGAAATCCAGTAAGAAAACCGAAATGAAACCACTACTGATCCAGTAAGGTTGCCAGTAAGAAACCCAACCTATCGGAGTGAGAAACCCAACCTATCCGAGTGAGAAACCCAACCTATTGTAGTAAGGCCAGTAAGGATCCAGCATGTCCCCCAGTAAGGATCCAGTGTTGATTAACATTTGTGGACCCCCTGGAACCTGGTAATCCGCTGGGAACATACTGGTTTTATACTGCCGCCAGCATTGTTCCCACTAAGATCCCAGCCTGTCCCAGTTTACTAACATCCCTGTAATTTGCCAGTACGGTCCCAGTGTGCTGCTAGTAAGGTCCCAGTGTCTTGCTATAGTATAAATGCAGCGGTCAGTGTAAACCCTGTCCCCCCCCCCTGGTCAGGGGTCGACACTTTTTCGACACTTATTCGACACGTAGCAATTTTTTCTAGGGTCAGGATTCTACACTAATTCACCCAGGACCTCAAATGAAATCGTCAGGTATTCACCAGCTGTTTTCACTGATCTTTTACTTTTTTCCTCATTTCTATTAGCAATTATGAAGTAAACGCCAGGAATTCGACATTATCTATTTTTTGGGGGTCGAAAGAGATACGACGATAAGAAAAAAAATTGAGCGCTCAGAACTCGACACTTTTTCGACGCTAATTTAGTGGTGACCCCTGACCAGGGGGGTCCAGGGTTTACATTGACCGCTGCACAAGTATTCAGTATGTTGTCAGTAGGTTCCAGTATGTTGCCAGTAAGGATCCAGTATGTTGCCAGTAAGAATCCAGTATGTTGTCAGCAAGGTTCCAGTATGTTGTCAGCAAGGACCCAGTATGTTGCCAGCAAGAATCCAGGGGCCGGTTGCACAAAAGCATACTATGTTAGAAGCCAACTAGGAGATAGTAGCATTCCAAATGCCTAGTACATTTTAGTTAGTTGGGTCTTCCAGGAGTGTTGCACAAAAGCATGCTAGGCACTCAACTACGTGGTAACATACTTTGTGGGATAGTAAAGTACTAGACCAAGTTGAATGACTTCGACCTGACAGCACAATGTGCACTGGGTGTGACAATCCATTGTTTTGTTGTTATATAAGCCAAGTATGTTGTCTAGAATGATACCAGACATAGTATACCGTAGTTTTGTGCAACCGTACCAACTCCATGCCACTGCATGTGATATGACTATATATTCAAGCCATGCCAGGAAAGAACTCAGTAACATAGATGGCAGCACTTAGTAGTACTCCTGAACCCTACCAGACATAGTGTGTTGTCTAGAATGATACCAGACATAGTATAGTTCTGTGCAACCGTACCAACTTGGTAGCAAGTTTGGTAACCAACATAGAATGATACTAGGCCTGGTATGCTTTTGTGCAACCGGCCCCCGTATGTTTCCAGTATGAATCCATTATGTTTCCCTGTCCTGGATTTCCCTGTGTAAAGATTACTTAGTTATTAGATCATTCTGAAGAGGAAAATACTGTAAGCAACAACACAATGTAATAGACCAAGAGCATACTTTTACTTTTAGACATGTAGTTTTAGTGACAGTAACAAATGCTAACTGGCTAACGCCGGTCGATTTCAATAACAGTAAATTCTTTGGTAACTTGACATAGGCAGCCTACTGGGACATCACTCACGAAGCTCTCGTGCGGAAACGTTTGTCCATTTAGGCAAGCCCTTTGTTCACTATCACCCTGACAAAGGATTTGCGTGCCCATAACGATAGGGGGCGTTGTGAATTCGGTCCCTGATTACCAATTCATCGGTACTGATTACCCAGTACTGATTCACCGGTCGCTTGACAGAAGTACTGACAAAGAATTCGTTGGTTCACTTGACAAAAGTACTGGGCCCAAATCCATAAAACCTTGCTAGCTTAGTTGGTTGCTAGTTGTGTACATCGGCCTGTACAAACTAGGCACTTTAGCAGGCAACTAAGCCTAGCAAGGTTTTATGGATTTGGGCCCTGATTAACAATTCATCGGTCACTTGAGGGCCGATTTTTTAAACGATGGCTGAGATAACCATCGGGTTTCATTCACCCTCAGTTGACAAACTGTTTGTTAATCGAAGTGAATTTTTCGATTTTATGAATCGTTGATAGCCAAACATTCTAAAAGTCAAAATGTTTACTTTGGTTAATGCACGGTTTGTCAGAAAAGCCGATGGTTAAACCGAGGTTTACCTTAACTATCGTTTAAAAAAATTGGCCCAGAGAGTACCGACTATTCACTGCAAACTGTACACAGTGCCGAATTTCTACGCAATATCGACACTGTCATCGATCGGCATCCGCCATTTTGATTTTTGCGGCCGCGGATGGATATGTGATCAGGCCTCGCATATCACAACCATGATACTCCGCGCCCCAGAACTTTGCGCGTAAACAACACTATATTCATAATAATAATAATAATAATAATTTATTTTGTAAGCGTAAAACCATGCCAAGGCATGCTCTAAAACACTTTACAATGATAAATATATTATGGAAAATAAGCCTAAGCCTAAGCCTTCTCTCCTTGCAATCTATGTGTCACAATTTCGAAATAAATACAATATATATACATTTCCCTGAACTTTATGACGTGGAATAAGTGTATAACGTCTGGGAGATGTTTGGTCACGTGGGTAAACAAAATGCACGCGGTCATGGACTACTTTGGTCTCAGAATAACTGAAAAACCTCGAGATATTTTGCCACAAAATGATTGTGCTTTACAAATATTTTTATCATGTCTTGCATCTAAGCCTCATTTTGACCTAGGCAGGCCTATAATAATATAATTTATGTCTTCCTGTGGACGTATAACCGTGCACTATCTACTGCGCATGGCGACGCTTGTTTATTGAGTGAACGGTCGACCGCTTTACAATGGTAAGGAATCCTTACACATATTATTGCGCTGCACTTCTTTTCAACATGGCGGTGGCTGATCGATACTAGAGGGTGTTATTCGTAACGCCCTCTAGTGTCAAGAATGTATTCACTGGTCACTCGACAGATGTATAATTGATTGACCAGTCACTTGACAGAAGTACTGATTGAGAATTATTGGTCACTAGACTGGTACCAGGTGTAACGTTTTTCAGTGTGGCCGTTTTTCTGTGTGACTTCCATTGTTCGGAACACACTGGGAAACAGACTCACTGTTTCTCTGTGTGTCGCTCATTGTCAAGTCGCCGCTTATTCCGCCAATCTATTGTAATGTAACACTGGCACACGGGCCACACTGAAAAACGTTACACCTGTCCTAACTATTTTACATCGGGGTTTTGCATGTTAGGACCGGGCGTGCCTATCGTGTTCGTGAATCTGATTGGCCGATGCTGGCACAGGTGGTAAGTATAGGAACTATTATGTTGATACATTTTCTATTTTCAACCGCTTCGTGATTGGTGGATTTCCTGGGTAAAATGTAGGTCACCTTCTAGCTGCATTCCGGTACGTCAGCCGTATTGAGAATTGAATAAATTAACATAATTTACATAAAATTTCCAAGTGACGTCACTGCCTAAATTCCTCCACAAATGGCGGCCAATACTGGTCCTACCAAACAAGCCACGTCCGACTGTAGCGCGCAGGTTGGTAGAATCAGGTACTAGTCTAAATGGTCACTTGACAGGAGCATTCACTGACTATTCATCTCCTCCTGACTCTCAAGTGTTGTGACATCGCCATTCGGAACCTTTGATTCGGAACGACCTGAGGCGAACTGCTTATCTGTCCACTGGGTGGCGCATTTCTCCTCGGACACAAGTGCAAGGCAGCCATATTGTTTATCAACAAACCCACGTGACCGCCGGCGTCAGGGCCGTGGGACTATTTTGGCCGAATTTTGGCATGTTAAGATGTTCAACCTTATTTGCTGGATAAGTTGAGGCATATTATATATAAACGTACCGGTATCTCACCCAATCTACCAATTATTCATCCAATAACGCAACGTTTTTGTGCGACCTAGTTAATTCATGCGTAGGGTTCTGGAGGTGTGATGAGGCGAACCGCATTTGAACTCTCACAAACGGGCAGCAATCCTTGCGCATTCAAGATGGCTGCCTTGGAATTGTGTCCGAGGGGAAATGCGAGTCGTCACGGAAATTGCCGAGCAGTTGCCTTCGGAAGTTCCGAATGTGACATCGCTTGAAAGGAAGGAGTACGGCCTATCAAATTTATCCAGATGGGGACACTTTGAATTCGTTGGTCTGTTTTTGCTTTCCTTCTGCTTTTTCTTTTTCTTTGATGCAAGGAAAAGATCGGACAGTCTAACCTCCAACATGTATTTGTCATCTGAAAATTTTAAACGGGCAAATTACCGCCAATAAATAACATGTGCCTGGTATTCTTCAAGTTATATTTAGGGTGGTCTCTCTTACCAAAAATGTATAAGTACCAAGAATGTACAACTTAGTAACCGATCAAAAGGGGGGGGCATTAAGTTACTTTTTCTGATAATAGATGGCGTACGGTAATTATAGGCCTTATAATTAAATAGCCAGTGTTTAGATTTAACGGTTGTTGACTGAATTGTATTATTTAGAATATCATCCATATTCTTATGTAAAGTTGCTGGCATACAAACTTTTTTTCATTTTGGTGAAACCATGGATTTGTTGTATAGGCCAGAGTGCCCGACCCCTGAGATCAAGTACAATATCAATTTGTCGAAAATATGGTCCATTCAGAACTGCTCTGTAGCTCGGTTATTTCTGAGTCCATATAACTATGGGAGGTGTCATTTTGTTGGTAATGATCTTCTCTATACAATAATCCTTCACAAATTAAGATCCCTTCAGTTACAGGATCACCAGAGGCGAATTAGTAAGGGGTCATCCATTTATTACATACGCA
>NMRB01003225.1:0-16842 GCA_002633025.1 Notospermus geniculatus | reverse complement strand
AGCAAGAAAGGAGTTAAGTTCCAAAAGAAAGAAGACAATTTTTAATAGTTTATGAACAGTTTCGTTTATTATTGATGTCTATACAAAGTTTTGATGTTTATACTAAGTTCAACCAAAAATATCTATTTTTGGTTCAACTTAGTTCATGTTTATACAAAGAATACAAATTTTCACAGAATTCTTCATATACCTTTGTTTTAATACTGAAATGGAGCGCCATAGATCTCGTTCCCGCCATTCGTCGGCATCATTCCCGCCAACCACAGGCATCGTGCATCAACGTGAGCGGGCTCTGACGATCTCGGGTAAACCATCGTGCGTATGTACGCACAGGGGGTCCCAATGGTTGCGTACAGGTGCGTACAGGGGGGGTCCGAAAATTCGGGAAATTGTGCGTACGTAATAAATGGATGACCCCTAAAATCACTTTTTGACACATATTCGGAGTTGTATATTCTTGGTACTTATATATTCTTGGTCTTACTAGGCCTAGGCATGTAGTGCCGAGTGCTCCAGAACCGAGGACCTACATGATCCCATGCATAGCCACAACATGGCGGATTGAAGGGGTGGCACAGCTGCCGGCACATGCTTCCACTTTTGGCAGCAGAGTGATGTTTGTTTGTGCCTCAGATGCCTCGAAAACACATATTTGACTCCCATGTTTGAAAATTTGTCCCTTTTGGAATGAAATAATGAAATGGTCCATAGACCATGTGCTCACCTGAGTAAAGTAGTACGAAATACAAAGTTGGACTTCATTTCCATGATCTAATTATTTCAGGAGATGGTTGGTACCACAAATATCGTCTGCTGCCAGAGTGTCTTTTCGCGTTATGACGTTAGACCGATAGAGTTACGGTGTGATTTTGAAATTTATCTTTCGTTTCCTCTTCTTATTTACGATTTCCTAATTGGAAATTTAAAAATTTAAGATGCATCATAACTCTCTCGGTCTTACATGATATGCTAAAAGACGCACTGGCAGCAAGGGCATTTGTGGTACCAACCATTTCCAGAAATATAATGAGGTTGAATTTCGTATTTCTTACTTCGTGTTTTGACAGATTTGCTTACTACTTTGCTTACTTCCAAAGTTTAATATACACTCTTAGCCAAAAAGGTTCTTTAGGGGTTCTTTGTGCTACACCAGAGGAACCCCAAGGTTCTATATAGAACCTTCTGTGAAGAACTCGAAAGGGTTCCATATAGAACCTTTGTGTTGCCAAAGAACCCATAAAGGTTCCAGTTAGAACCCTTTTCTGAGGGAAAGGTTCTATCTGGAACCTCTAAAGGTTCTTAAACAACCCGAGGGTTCTTAAATCAGAGGGTTCTCCTGGTGTGGCACCAAAGAAACTTTTCGGCTAAGAGTGTACAGCTTACTTTTAGCGAGGTTTCGCAAATCTGATGAAACACGAATTTCATTTCCAGGACCCAATGTATTTCTGGAGATGGTTTGTACCACAAATGAGCCTGCTCCCAGTGCGTCTTTTATGTAAGATCATATCATGTAAGACCAAGGGAGTAATGGCGCATATTGAATTTTTAAATTTCCACTTCGTATCTACAAAGTGGAAAGGAAAGATTGATTTGAAAGTTTAATATACACCTTAACTCTATCGGTCTAACGTCATACGCTAAAAACGCCCTTGCAGCAGGCGATATTTGTGGTACCAACCATTTCATGAAATATTACGTCATTGAATTGAAGTCCAATTTTGTATTTCGTACTTCGTGTTTCGTCAGATTTGCGAAACCTCACTATCATCTCGCAGGTTTTTAACACGAATCTCCCTCAAACATCCTTCAAGCAGGCGCGAGTTCAAATTTTCTCCGATATACGTGCATGATTCCCATCGTGCAGGGTATATCATACAAACCTTTCCCACCATCAGCTTTCCAGCAGGCGCGAGCTTCACGTACTTTCTCTGGCGGCATCGCGACCTTGTGAAATGACAAAGACAGGTCCTGGATTCGGGGAGGTATATGAATCCGAGCAAGTCGAGGGAGAAACAAAGACAGGCACAACGCCTTGCCGAGGAACAGAGCGAAAGGTTGTAGTAAAGTGACGAATCAAACATAGTCGCCTTAACGTCTATGAATGTCTCGGAGAACACTTCATTCGGATTAGGCTTGAAGGTACAGGGTAGTTTCGCCAGTTCCTCGGCCTCGGGGTTTCGGCACGTCAACATAGCCAAAACGTGTACTGTACCTCTGTCTAGTTATCAAATGCACGCATGGTAACCCATTGAAAAATTGACGACATTGTGACAAGACTGAGATGATTTTATTATTCCACGATGATCAACCCCATCCTAATCGGCAAGAATCTTAAAAATCTATCGTTTTGGGCCCAAATCGACCAACAAGGGTTCAACGGCCTGACCCCAAACCTGCAAACCATATCAATGTTTGACTTCGCACATGTTTGCTCCTCTACATAATTTGAGAGTTCGATGTATTCATGCAACACCATGAGTCGACGTTATCCAAATTCCTTCCAGAATCTTTCAACATACGTCCTCCTTCCGCCTGTGCATAACTGTTGTTCCGGTGGAGGTCAGCCAGTGCCGCCGGGTGGAACACTCACTGTATGAATGACATTTTGCTCAACGCTGGCTTTATCTTTGTCGAATCAATAGTACCGTATTGTAATTCATCAATACGCATTTCTGCTTTTGAGTTCAACCAACGATAAAAAATAACGATCAAGTCTCTTTCTCTTGGTGGACAGGAAAAGAATGAAGATGTGTAAATCGAGGGGAGCGAATGCATGTTACACAGGCCCGTAGCAGCCCTCTGATGAGTGGGGGGTCCCTGGCAGGGTCGGATCTAGGATTGACAAAAAGGTTGGGTGCGTAGCTCGGCGGAGGCGGTCAGGACCGGAAAGTGAAGCCCAAAGGGGGGGGTCTGGGGGCCCTCCCCCAGGAAAAAATTGACAATTTAAGTGCTTTAGATGCATTTTCCTGGGATCTGAGAGCAAAAATATGGACATATAAAATGGACATTTGGGCCAAGGTATTTTTGGCAAAAAAAGTGGGGGGGGGGGGCCTTGGACCTCCCCTGACCAGGGGGGTCCAGGGTTTACATTGACCGCTGCACAAGTATTCAGTATGTTGTCAGTAGGTTCCAGTGTGTTGCCAGTAAGGATCCAGTATGTTGCCAGTAAGGATCCAGTATGTTGTCAGCAAGGTTCCAGTATGTTGTCAGCAAGGACCCAGTATGTTGCCAGCAAGAATCCAGGGGCCGATTGCACAAAAGCATACTATGTTAGAAGCCAACTAGGAGATAGTAGCATTCCAAATGCCTAGTAGCATTTTAGTTAGTTGGGTCTTCCAGGAGTGTTGCACAAAAGCATGCTAGGCACTCAACTACGTGGTAACATACTTTGTGGGATAGTAAAGTACTAGACCAAGTTGAATGACTTCGACCTGACAGCACAATGTGCACTGGATGTGACAATCCATTGTTTTGTTGTTATATAAGCCAGGTATGTTGTCTAGAATGATACCAGACATAGTATACCGTAGTTTTGTGCAACCGTACCAACTCCATGCCACTGCATGTGATATGACAATATATTCAAGCCAGGAAAGAACTCAGTAACATAGATGGCAGCACTTAGTAGTACTCCTGAACCCTACCAGACATAGTATGTTGTCTAGAATGATACCAGACATAGTATACTAGTAGTTCTGTGCAACCGTACCAACTTGGTAGCAAGTTTGGTAACCAACATAGAATGATACTAGGCCTAGTATGCTTTTGTGCAACCGGCCCCCGTATGTTTCCAGTATGAATCCATTATGTTTCCCTGTCCTGGATTTCCCTGTGTAAAGATTACTTAGTTATTAGATAATTCTGAAGAGGAAAATACTGTAAGCAACAACACAATGTAATAGACCAAGAGCAATACTTTTAGACATGTAGTTTTACTGACAGTAACAAATGCTAACTGGCTAACGCCGGTCGATTTCAATAACAGTAAATTCTTTGATAACTTGACATAGGCAGCCTACTGGGACATTTATCCCCACGAAGCTCTCGTGCGGAAACGTTCGTCCATTTAGGCAAGCCCTTTGTTCACTTATCACCCTGACAAAGGATTTGCGTGCCCATAAAGATAGGGGGCGTTGTGAATACGGTTGTGATTCACCGGTCGCTTGACAGAAGTACTGACAAAGACTGACAAAGAATTCGTTGGTTCACTTGACTAAGTACTGACTATTCACTGGTGACTCGACAGATGTATAATTGATTGATCAGTCACGTGACAGAAGTACTGATTGAGAATTCATTGGTCACTAGACTGGTACCCGGTCCTAACAACATGTATTTTACATTGGTGTTTTGCATATGTTAGGACCGGGCGTGCCTATCGTGTTCGTGAATCTGATTGGCCGATGCTGGCACAGGTGGTAAGTATAGGAACTATTATGTTGATACATTTTCTATTTTCAACTGCTTCGTGATTGGTGGATTTCCTGGGTAAAATGTAGGTCACCTTCTAGCTGATTTCCGGTACGTCAGCCGTATTGAGAATTGAATAAATTTACATAATTTACATAAAATTTCCAAGTGACGTCACTGCCTAAATTCCTCCACAAATGGCGGCCAATACTGGTCCTACCAAACAAGCCACGTCCGACTGTAGCGCGCAGGTTGGTAGAATCAGGTGCTAGCAAAAATTTATAAGGCGAGCTTATAAATTTTTGGTACTAGTCTAAATGGTCACTTGACAGGAGCATTCACTGACTTTTCATCTCCTCCTGACTCTCAAGGGTTGTGACATCGCCATTCGGAACGACCTGAGGCGAACTGCTTATCTGTCCACTGGGTGGCGCATTTCTCCTCGGACACAAGTGCAAGGCAGCCATATTGTTTATCAACAAACCCACGTGACCGCCGGCGTCAGGGCCGTGGGACTATTTTCGCCGAATTTTGGCATGTTAAGATGTTCAACCTTATTTGCTGTAAGTTCAGGCATATTATATAACGTACCGGTATCTCACCCAATCTGCCAATTATTCATCCAATAACGCAACGTTTTTGTGCGACCTGTTAATTCATGCGTAGGGTTCTGGAGGTGTGATGAGGCGAACCGCATTTGAACTCTCACAAACGGGCAGCAATCCTTGCGCATTCAAGATGGCTGCATTGGAATTGTGTCCGAGGGGAAATGCGAGTCGTCACGGAAATTGCCGAGCAGTTGCCTTCGGAAGTTCCGAATGTGACATCGCTTGAAAGGAAGAGAGTACGGCCTATCAAATTTATCCAGATGGGGACACTTCGAATCCGTTGGTCTACTGTTTTTGCTTTCCGTCTGCTTTTTCTCTTTCTTTGATGCAAGGAAAAGATCGGACAGTCTAACCTCCAACATGTATTTGTCATCTGAAAATTTTAAACGGGCAAATTACCGCCAATAAATAACATGTGCCTGGCATTCTTCAAGTTATATTTAGGGTGGTCTCTCTTACCAAAAATGTATAAGTACCAAGAATGTACAACTTAGTAACCAATCAAAAGGGGGGCATTAAGTTACTTTTTCTGATAATAGAGGGCGTACGGTAATTATAGGCCTTAAAATTAAATAACCAGTGTTTAGATTTAACGGTTGTTGACTGAATTGTATTATTTAGAATATCATCCATATTTTTATGTAAAGTTGCTGGCATACAAACATTTTTTCATTTTGGTGAAACCATGGATTTGTTGTATAGGCCAGAGTGCCCGACCCTGAGATCAAGTACAATATCAATTTGTCGAAAATATGGTCCATTCAGAACTGCTCTGTAGCTCGGTTATTTCTGAGTCCATATAACTATGGGAGGTGTCATTTTGTTCGTAATGATCTNGTTCCCGCCATTCGTCGGCATCATTCCCGCCAACCACAGGCATCGTGCATCAACGTGAGCGGGCTCTGTCGATCTCGGGTAAACCATCGTGCGTATGTACGCACAGGGGGGTCCCAATGGTTGCGTACAGGTGCGTACAGGGGAGGGGGGTCCGAAAATTCGGGAAATTGTGCGTACGTAATAAATGGATGACCCCTAAAATCACTTTTTGACACATATTCGGAGTTGTATATTCTTGGTACTTATATATTCTTGGTCTTACTAAGTCTAGGCATGTAGTGCCGAGTGCTCCAGAACCGAGGACCTACATGATCCATTGCATAGCCACAACATGGCGGATTGAAGGGGTGGCACAGCTGCCGGCACATGCTTCCACTTTTGGCAGCAGAGTGATGTTTGTTTGTGCCTCAGATGCCTCGAAAACACATATTTGACTCCCATGTTTGAAAATTTGTCCCTTTTGGAATGCAATAATAAAATGGTCCATAGACCATGTGCTCACCTGAGTGAAAGTAGTACGAAATACAAAGTTGGACTTCATTTCCATGATCTAATTATTTCAGGAGATGGTTGGTACCACAAATATCGTCTGCTGCCAGAGTGTCTTTTCGTGTTATGACGTTAGACCGATAGAGTTACGGTGTGATTTTGAAATTTATCTTTCGTTTCCTCTTCTTATCTACGATTTCCGAATTGGAAATTTAAAAATTTAAGATGCATCATAACTCTCTCGGTCTTACATGATATGCTAAAAGACGCACTGGCAGCAGGGGCATTTGTGGTACCAACCATTTCCAGAAACATATGAGGTTGAATTTCGTGTTCTGACTTCGTGTTTTGACAGATTTGCTTGCTACTGTACTTTGCTTACATGTACTTCCAAAGTTTAATATACAGCTTACTATAGCGAGGTTTCGCAAATCTGATGAAACACGAATTTCATTTCCAGGACCCAACGCTGGAGATGTTGTACCGCAAATGAGCCTGCTCCCAGTGCGTCTTTATGTAAGATCATATCATGCAAGGGAGTTACGGCGCATCTTGAATTTTTAAATTCCCACTTCGTATCTACAAAGTGGAAAGGAAAGATTGATTTCAAAGCTTAATATACACCTTAACTCTATCGGTCTTACGTCATACGCTAAAAAACGCCCTTGCAGCAGACGATATTTGTGGTACCAACCATTTCATGAAATATATTACGTCATTGGATTGAAGTCCAATTTTGTATTTCGTACTTCGTGTTTCGTCAGATTTGCGAAACCTCACTATCATCTTGCAGGTTTTTCACACGAATCTCCCTCAAACATCCTTCAAGCAGGCGCGAGTTCCAATTTTCTCCGATATACGTGCATGATTCCCATCGTGCAGTGTATTCATACAAACCTTTCCCACCATCAGCTTTCCAGCAGGTGCGAGCTTCATTTTTTTCCTCTGGCGGCATCGCGACCTTGTGAAATGACAAAGACAGGTCCTGGATTCGGGGAGGTATATGAATCCGAGCAAGTCGAGGGAGAAACAAAGACAGGCACAACGCCTTGCCGAGGAAGAGAGCGAAAGGTTGTAGTAAAGTGACGAATCAAACATAGTCGCCTTAACGTCTATGAATGTCTCGGAGAACACTTCACTCGGATTAGGCTTGAAGGTACAGGGTAGTTTCGCCAGTTCCTCGGCCTCGGGGTTTCGGCATGTCAACATAGCCAAAACGTGTACTGTATACCTCTGTCTAGTTATCAAATGCACGCATGGTAACCCATTGAAAAATTGACAACATTGTGACAAGACCGAGATGATTTTATTATTCCACGATGATCAACCCCATCCTAATCGGCAAGAATCTTAAAAATCTATCGTTTTGGGCCCAAATCGACCAACAAGGGTTCAACGGCCTGACCCCAAATCTGCAAACCATATCAATTTTTGACTTCGCACATGTTTGCTCCTCTACATAATTTGAGAGTTCGATGTATTCATGCAACACCATGAGTCGACGTTATCAAAATTCCTTCCAGAATCTTTCAACATACGTCCTCCTTCCGCCTGTGCATAACTGTTGTTCCGGTGGAGGTCAGCCAGTGCCGCCGGGTGAAACACTCACTGTATGAATGACATTTTGCTCAACGCTGGCTTTATCTTTGTCGAATCAATAGTACCGTATTGTAATTCATCAATACGCATTTCTGCTTTTGAGTTCAACCAACGATAAAAAATGACGACCAACTCTTTTTCTCTTGGTGGACAGGAAAAGAATGAAGATGTGTAAATCGAGGGGAGCGAATGCATGTTACAATAAGTAGGTTTCGAAATCAAACGATAAAGGAAAACCTTACGACAACGTTATTTTTCGTACTACACATTAACCAGATTTTATATTGCATTGTCGGTACAAAAATAACGTTGTCGTTAACGTTTACGTTTATCATTTGATTTCGAAACCTCCCTAATGTGACCATTCGGAACGACCTGAGGCGAACTGCTCTATCCACTGGGCGGCGCATTTCACCTCGGACACAAGTCCAAGGCAGCCATGTTGTTATCAACAAACCCACGTGACCGACCGTGGAACTATTTTCGCCGAATTTTGGCCTGCTAAGATATCCAACCTTATTTCCTGGATAAGTTGAGGCATATTATATATACACTTACCGATATGTCACCCAATCTGCCAATTATTGATCAATAACGCAACGTTTTTGTGTGAACTATTTCGTTCATGCGCAGGGTGTGATGAGGCGACCGCATCCAAACCACAGAAACGCATTGAAATCGTTGCGCATTCCAGATGGCTGCCTTGGAATTGTGTCCGAGGGGAAATGCGAGTGTCTACGGAAATTGCCGAGCAGTTGCCTTCGGGAGTTCCGAATGCAATGGGAACGAGTTTAGAATCCCCGATCAGTGTCCAAAAAAAGGTCATCGATTGACGGAATAAGCCGCATTGTACAATAGGATTTC
The DNA here is from genome assembly GCA_002633025.1 of Notospermus geniculatus. NCBI lineage: Eukaryota > Metazoa > Nemertea > Pilidiophora > Heteronemertea > Lineidae > Notospermus > Notospermus geniculatus. Next base: position 8,035 of record NMRB01003225.1, on the reverse strand, counting down.
CATTGTGTGCCATGGAGTAACGTCACTTCCGATCGTCACTTCTAAACTTTAGCCCTTCTGGGTTCATGAATCACAGACAATCCACACACCACTCGGCCTTTGATAAACCAGTCGAGCAGCACTGGTGATGTGGAGTTTAACATAAGTAGCTTGGGCCAATAAAATTTTGGTCCAGCCCACTGATTTTAAACAGCCACATTCATTGACTGGGTTGAGCTGAATTCTACAGAGTCAAAGCACATTAGTGTAAATATTGAGAAAGGTGTTCAACTACTACCATTTCCATATTGACTCCAAGGTATTTGAATGTCATCAAAGTTCAATTTCAAAACGCGTGTTTGAAACTCTGAAGATATTTGTTGACAAATGTGACGCCCTCCAGCAGAAGCAGGCACTTGTCACAGGTAGGCCTAGGCATCACTGGTCATCAGGGGCCATATTCATGAAGCCTTCACAACTTTGCACACACTCAAATCTGCAAGGCAGTCAGTGAACAATAGGACATGTGCAGCCAAACAATAGACTTACGTGCACGCCAAGTTGTGAAGGCTTTGTGAATAGGCCTATGGCCCTAGTTTACTCAGCTATTAAGGAGGTTTCGCAAGCGCCCGGCTAGGCCATACGACGACGTTTATCTATTGTTTGGGTATACCCACACAAGGTGCTTGCGAAACCTCCCTAATATCACTGCTGTCCACAACTATTGTCAACCTGCAGAAACATATTTTTCAGCTATTGTGTTGAAGGCCGTTAACCCTTTCCTTGGTTGCGACATTGCCTCCTCTTGCTGAATAGGGTCACAACAAATGGGGAGCAGTGGTAAGAATATCAGACTTACGACCAAGAGACTGACTTTGTACTCTCAACAGATGTGAAAGAACCAAGTGAGCACTGGATTAGCTGGGACCTTATTCACGGAGCTCTCGTAACGTACTGTGGTGCGTGATGAAGTCTGTTTGCAGACAACCTATTGTTCACTATCACCCGGACAACTAGGATTCGCGTGCCCTTAGTTATGGGGGCTTTGTGAATAAGGTCGGTGCTAAGTTTCCCAAAGGATTGCTGGAGAGACTAGGGTAACATTGTTTAGGCGCCTTTGACACTCTGGCGCAGTAACATGGCGCTAAATAAAAGATGCAGAGTAAACACATTTAGATTCTGTCAATCTCAAAAGCTCAACCCAGGCAAGGGTGATAGGTCATTAGCGAAGAGCTTTGGAGGGTGTCCAAAAAGAAGGGGATCTGTGGCTTTGAATGGTTCAAAACCTTACACCAAGACAGCATGTTGCAGCAAAGTGTCATCGCTGAATGGTACTCGGAACAATTTAGGGGGACACCCTGTGAAATTTTTCAAAGCTCAACCCCAGCGCCACGACAGGGACGTTACCTATCAGGGCGCCATCTGAAAAGCAAGAGAGAGAAGAAAAACATAATTAGTAAATGGATTAACAAGTATATTGTAAATCGAGAAAAATTAATGAAGATCATACATACATATTGGGCATCGTAAAAATTGTAACTTCCAGTAAAAATGGCCGAGTGATGTTGGAATTGATTTCGCGCAGCGGGAGTGAAATCAAATTCTCGGCAACATCTGTGTCCTTCGACTGAACCATTCGGAACGACCTGAGGCGAACTGCTTATCTGCCCACTGTACGGCGCATTTCACCTCGGACACAAGTCCAAGGCAGCCATGTTGTTATCAACAAACCCACGTGACCGACCGTTGGACTATTTTCGCCGAATTTTAGCCTGCTAAGATATCCAAGCTTATTTCCTGGATAAGTTGAGGCATATTATATATAAACTTACCGATATCTCACCCAATCTGCCAATTATTGATCAACAACGCAACGTTTTTGTGTGACCTATTTCGTTCATGCGCAGGGTGTGATGAGGCGACCGCATCCAAAGCCACAGAAACTCAAGGCAATCACTGCGCATTCAAGATGGCCACCTTGGAATTGTGCCCGAGGGGAAATGCGAGTGTCTACGGAAATTGCCGAGCAGTTGCCTTCGGAAGTTCCGAATGCGACTGAACATCTGTACCGGTGTAACAGAGGTTCTGCAACGCAAGTCATGCCTCTCCGTGGTTCTGACTTGAGGCAGAATCCACAGGAGCATGTGGTCAACACAACAAATGTGTGTAGTAGCCTATCAGATTTGACACGACAAAAAAATGTCCATCAAGAAAAAAACATTAGGCCTGACATCATTGTAGCAGTGTAATCTGAATTTTGAAAAGTTTGTGAATTTGAATTTGTAATTTGTAATCTGAATTTTTAAAAGTTATTTGTGAACGTCACAAATATTTTGGATGAACATTCCCACAATTTTGGGGAGAATTTTCGTGTGATCTAATTCAGATTGCTGCTAACCCTATCAACTGAAAATACCTGAACAGGTCATCTGCTCATCACATAAAAAACTGAGTGCAACATGAATGCATATAAATGACAGTATATGGGAGAAAAAAAGTTACAGACGAGCATTGCAAATAATAAATGTTACAGACAGGGTAAAGATGGGGTGCAGCCAATCTGCTTATATAGTCAATTCAACCTAACTTCGACATGGGGAAAATGTCAGGCCCAAGTTACCTTAACATCATAAGGTAACTGCGACACGGACTTGTGCGTACGTTTTCAAGCTTGGCATTTTGCCCATGTTCAAGTGAGGTTGGTTTAGACTTTACATCGAGTACCCACAGACGGGTTAAGGTAAAGTAGAGGGTACGCACTTTTTTAAAGTCTTCTTCGGTCCGGAAAATATAGGTGGGGGAACCTAGTGCAAGCTGAAATTGAAACAAGAGCAAAACCGAATTCTGTTCTTTCACGATCACAAAATGACATCCCAGAATGAGATTTTGCTTTGTACATGGCACTGGTTGTGACTTACCTTACCATTACAAAATATCAGATTTTCACACGAAAACACATGAAACAAAATTTTTGTCAGGTGGAGACAAAAAGGGCAACATGTGACTACACACTCTTAACAGCAGATCACCGACACTGATGTTCTCCGACGACAACTTGTCTTCCTCTACTGAGAATGCAATCTCCCTGGCTGTGACAGGTCAACCAGGACATTTATGGCCATCTTTGTCCTCTGACCAGGATTTGTGGTCAAGTCTGGTAATTCCTGCTGCAGCAGTTATGTCTCCATTCTGCAGCAACGAGTTCCTGATGTTGTGGACGGCTCCTGAGATCAGCCATGATTTTTGCAACTACTCACCTGGGCACAACTTACCAATTGGGCACTCACACCTCATGTCACCAGATATCTATTCCAAGGCGATGTTGAGTAACTTCAGCTACAAGACAGCGGCAGAGATGACACGACCTGTCCAGTGACTGGCTGCATCATCAGAATTCCAATATAACTGGCAACAGCAAGAGACCAAGGCTTGCCTTCCTACACCTTTAGACCATGATCCCACTTTGGCACTGAGTTTGAGAAGGAATCACAAATGCGGCAAAGACTGGAGTCCCCAGCTTATCTGATTTATGAAGAAGGGGGTTGCCAATGTACCATCGAAGTCACAGGCAGATTCACCCCTCCAGAAGGACAATGAGGAAATAGATATACAGTGAGTGCCTGATTTACTGGTGGTTGTTAGAATTTTCTAAGTCCAGATCAGTGGGGCCCACAAAAGGAGAGTGGCCTAGGAATGAACCCCAGTTTATAACAAGTGAAACATGGGGCAATCAGAAAATATTGCACACCATTTAGCATTTTTGTGCACAGTGGTTCAATGATCAGGCTCAGGAAATAAGGGATGTCTGTTTCAATAATTTTTCATGGTTTTCTTGCTAGGACATTAAACCTAACACAGGTCAGATTGTAAATAATCCATGTCGCAGTTACCTAATGATGCCAGGGTAAATTGGTTTACTTTCCATTAGTCTAGCAAATCCAAGGTAGTGCTCAGTCAACTGGTAAATACTACTGTGGTCTGTGGTTTAATCATTTTTTGTTAACTTTATGGTGTCTGTTGCACAGGTCTGGCATTTTACCTTGTTGAAGTTGACTTCGACTATAGTCATTGAAAAGAGGTTACTATTGTTGCATGCGAAGAATGATTTCAAGGTCCACAGCCCTTTTCATGAAAGTCGCTGAATCATTCAATAATACCACCAGACCGCGGTAGTTTCCTTCTTTCAAATGGCTTGGCCCACCCCGTTGTGGTCCTAAAAAAAATGCATATTACAATGAGGAAAACCTGGTGTCAGTAAATCATGCCAGACCACCAGTAAATCAGGCACTCACTGTATATTCCCTAAGTGAAACTACATAGTACATCTACCTGAACTCCTTGTGGTAGGCTAGCCTACAAGAACTACCACTAGAGCTCACTAACAACTACATAAGCCTAAACCTAGCCTGAGAATAAGGCCTACTATGAGGCAGAGAAGCCAGGACCACCAAGAACCACCCCCAGGAACCACCAGAACCATGAGAATCCCCGCACTTGGATGATAAATTGGAAATCTCCAGCCACATGAATCAAATGAGTGGTTCTTCCGATCGAAGTCACACCCATGACGCCGTCATCAAAAACAGTGCCAAAATGCAATCACAGTAGCCTACCGGTATTAGAGGATAGGACAGGGCAAACTTTCGTCAACAAGCTATCACCAGTTATTATGAAATCCTTGATGATGCTGTCAGGTGAAAGGTCTGCCATGCCGACCTCCAGGCATCCGGACCAGGTGCGAAGGCACCATCTTTACCATGATTACCATTACCATAAAGGAATCAACCAAAAGGTTTAACTGCGAACGATGAGCTTACTGAGGGAGACACTTCCTGTGTTGCCACCAGATGTCTCTCACTGCCTGAATTTTGGCTTTACGTAATAGGCACGAGCTTCAACTTTTTTTGTGGTAAAGAGGTACATGAACCTGCCAACATGATGCTTTGAATTCCATTTCTGACGATAACTGAGCTATTTTCAGCACAATTAGTGTTCCATGTACAAATGTACGTCAGCCTATTCAAATGTACACCGATGACCCTGAACACACATCGTTCGTGGGGTTCTCATTAATTCAGTCCTTTTGAATCATACGATCAACTAGTCGGAATTCAACAAAATTTGCAGTAAACATGCAGAAGGGTCTTGCCTATCATACGGAAACGTCAGAATGCAATTCTGTTGCGTTTTAAAGGGATATTGTCCACATTTATAAAATGCTAAATTTGTCAGTTGAACCTTTATGGTTGATTCCTTTATGCCATTACCTTGATTTGATAGTCTTAATTTTTGTGACCGAGACCGAGAGATTCCTGGGCAATTGCCATTGTCAATGATTCCTGGGCACTGGCACGGCCACTGGCAATGTTCATCGTGGCCTGGCAATGTTTTATCATACTTACCACTACCAATGAAAAGGCCATGTCGATTTAACGGAACCTACGGAAACTAACGGAAACTACGGAAACTGGCCTAGTAAATCATAAATGTACCTGTTTTCATACATAAAACTAGTCATGCTGCTGTTTGAATAAGGGGAGCAGGTGGAGATAGATAAACTGGAGTGTGACAGACTTGCAGTCTACAGTTGGAAAGGGCTTGGGAGGAAGGGCTTCTTGTCGACTGCCCATTGAGTGGCATGCAGTTTAGCTTTATTGCTTCGTTTCATCATGGCCTCGTGCAAGGGCCATATAACTGCACACAGTATCATTATTTTACTGCACAATAGTATCATTCACTGTATTTCTGTAAAAACACAGTATTTCTTTGAAAACACTGCTATGTAGACATGCAGGAAACCGCACTGAGAATCAGTTGTAGGCCTATACTTGACAACGACCAGGGAACACTGGTGGAATCGTCGTGTTAAATAAGTCTAGGAAGAGTGGTCAAAAAATGGATTAGTGATTCGAAACCTTCTAAAATGCCATTCAAGCATTTTATACATATAAATTTGTATATTTTTCATATTTTATTCTGAAGAGATCAATATTTTTCTCACTGGCGTGCCATATAGTTTAAGATGCACGCCTGATGACCAGTTATCGTTAGTTTTCAACTAAATTGACATTTTATATTCTCAATAGACCAATATTTTTCTCTTTGGCGCCCCCATAGTTTAAGATGCACGCCTCCTCCAGACCAGTTTCCGTTAGTTTCCGTAGTTTCCGCAGGTTCCGCTAAATCGATATGGCCAATGAAAATGCATTGACAGTCTTATCTTGTGACCGAGCGACTGCCTGGGTGATTGCATCATCAGTAGGGGAAGACAATGCAAGTGATCTACTGCTAAGAGTGTGCAATTCACAATTTTTTTGTAATTTTCACTGCTGGTCAAGTGACTCCCTTCTGCATAATCAGAGTACACTTGGGGTTAGGGGTCTATAAAAAATGGGCGCTTCATCACGTTTCTGCTGTGAAAATCATCATTTTGTAATGGCTCCAGTGCCAACGTTCATCCATCCATCCCATTCCGTCTCAAGAAAAAAACAACCAGTACCATGTGCGGTTCACTAAAGAGTCATTGGTAAACTACTGTTGGTCCCAAGCTGGACTGTCCAGTGGGTCAGTAAACTACCAGCTGACCCCAAGCTGCTGGACTTTTACCTTGGCCTATTATTAGCTGAAGCTTGACCTATACATGTCAGTTTATCTGCCAGTGGATCTGGCATTATCTTAACCTATCACTATCATAATTAGCCAGTGGACCAATAAATTACGACCAACTCTAAAGTGGACCGAAAAAATGCAATCTACCATATGTTGGGAAGTGTGTGCAGGAAAAATGAGGAAAAAGACCAAAGAAAAATTCCTAGCTCAAGCCTCCACTAGGCCTACGTTTGTGGTTGGCATCAATAAATAAATAAATAAAAACAATTCCCTAGGAAGACTATCTGACAGATACACATACTAATCGACAGACGCTTTGACTATCCAATATAAAATCTGTGCTTACGATCTACGTGCAGCCAAACCACTGAGGGCCTATTCCAAATTTCCCAAAAAATCCCTGTGCAGTATCATATCCTCTGATATCAGAGAATGTGAAGTGTTCGGGGCTAGAAATAAAGCAACTTACAATGACCCCAGTCTTCATCAGCTAGCTGCATGGGCTACTAACTGTGTACAGTCTTCGTCCATTCTATTGCAATAAGTATATAGTTGACATGGACTACTAACTGTTCTACACAGTCAACTGCACCCATTCTTTAGGTGTCGCATCTCACTTCAAGTTTCTGAAATGGAAGGGTATTTGTGATCTTTCAAGTTAAAAGTTTGGCCTGTTCAGATGAGAATGAAAGGTTTTCAGGACTAAGGGAGAAGCAGTGATGATCCAAGAACAATCACAAAGCAGTGATTTTACTGATGAAGTTGGCAGACATCAACTGGACAGGGGCATGAACAGATAGACAAGTGAATGTCAACAAACAAGTTAAATGTAAACAAACAGGTTAAAACCAATGACTTGAAGTCCAAAGTGCCAATGACATCTTCAGAAAATAACTAAAAGATGTCATCTCTTCAGTTTCACAGCTGAAGGTCTGTCATTACAGTCAACACACATGGCAGGAACATATATGCCACATTTTATGTCGGTAATCAGCTAAATCCTGATTTAGCTTACCTTTTCAACCCCCTCTTCATGCCACTGGTGATTCCTCACAAGTGGAGGACCACCTTGCATGGACAGGAGAGGTGACGTTGTACCTGTGCCATGTCACTGGTGCTGGAGGAGGGAGACAGTCTGACCCAGTGAAGGTTTGGACCTGAAAGCAACAAAAATAAACATAAGCCTTTCACTCAGAGTTAGAAGCTTGATTTATCAGGTGGTGTTCCTTGAGTTCCCCCAGAAAAGTTTCTGGAGATACATACTGGGGATGAAATGATCGAAGCTTAATATTGCAATTTGAATATCAGACTATAAACCTCAATCTTACCTACCTTTACGGGCACTAACCCTTGCCGTGGTACTGGTGCTGGCGCTTGCCCTGGAACTGGCACTGGCACTGACTCTTGCCCTCATACTGGCACTTGGCACTCCCCTGGCGCATACACT
>NMRB01003224.1:44832-61634 GCA_002633025.1 Notospermus geniculatus | reverse complement strand
CCCCCCCGGGATGCTATGACTCTTGAATTTGTGCGTGCAAATGTGTCTTGTAGCAATGTTTGTTCACATGACACAGATATCAATATTTTTAATGATGGCAATGGTTTTTTCAGGTCAGAAAGTGTGCTCTTTTTTGCTCCGTTGTCTCCAGTGTTTCAGCATGACAAAGATCGAGCCATTCGTAATGCCGTGGAATCAAGCAGCCTAAGATCTGTACTTTGCAATTTTCATTCTTTGCAGGCTCTCAGGACACACATTTGTACAAACAGTTATCTGAACTACTTTCGAGACCAATTGAGACAGGATTTCAGGGGTTCTGCTGGAATAATTTATTTCGTAGCCGAATCTGTAATTTTTTTAATTATTTTGAAGCTTTTTTCAACGATTCATTGTAATTCCTTTGGGAAATTTGTACCCAATTAGTTATTTCCTTAGCCACTGAATAAAAATATTAGCAAATGGCTACAATGTCTACTGCCAGCAGAAACCCTGGGATTTAAATGTATAATGCACAGCTGGATTCCAGAAATTCGTGAGCAGTGTACTGAAAAATTTTTGAATTTTATATCCCACAGTTTGCCAAAAAAACTTTTCCCTGAGTCAACCAAAGATTATTTCCTCACATACTAAAAATACCATAGATTAGAAAAGCTGCAGCCTTATTCAGCATCCCCAAGAGCATGCTCAGGGACAGGATTACAGGAAGGGTGAAGATAGGCGGCAGACCTGGGCCAGAGCCCAAATTCACCACGGCCCAAGAAAAGAAATTGGTGGACCTGGCTGTGGACGTGCTGCCAAAGGTACTGGATTCTCAAAAAGGAACTTCCTACTGCATGCTGGGGCTTTTGCCAAGGACCAGGGAGTCAGGTTCAAGAATGCCACCCCAGGGAACAAATGGCACAGGCTTACAGGAAAATGCCAACAAGATGTGAATGAAATGGTCCACAACATCAGTGAANNCCCCCCCCCCCCCCCGGGATGCTATGACTCTTGAATTTCTGCGTGCAAATGTGCTTTGTAGCAATGTTTGCTCACATGATGCTGACCTCAATATTTTTAATGATGGCAATGTTTTTTTCAGGTAAGAAAGTGTGCTCTTGTTTGCTCCGTTGTCTCCAGTTTTTCAGCATGACAAAGACCGAGCCATTCGAATGCCGTGGAATCAAGCGGCCTAAGATCTGTACTTTGCAATTTTCATTCTTTGCAGGCTCTCAGGACACACATTTGTACAAACAGTTCTCTGACACTACTTTCGAGACCAATTGAGACAAGATTTAAATGTATAATGCGCAGCTGGATTCCAGAAATTCGTGAGCAATGTACTGAAAAATTTTTGAATTTTATACCCCACCGTTTGCCAAAGAAACTTTTCTCTGAGTCAACCAAAGATGATTTCCTCAAATACTAGAAAGACCATAGATGAGAAAAGCTGTAGCCTTATTCAGCGTCCCCAAGAGCACGCTCAGGGACAGGATAACAGGAAGGGTGAAGATAGGCGGGAGACCTGGGCCAGAGCCCAAATTCACCAAGGCCCAAGAAAAGAAATTGGTGGACCTGGCAGTGGAACGTGCTGCCAAAGGTACTGGCTTCTCAAAAGGGAACTTCCTACTGCATGCTGGGCTTTTGCCAAGGACCAGGGAGTCAGGTTCAAGAATGCCACCCCAGGGAACAAATGGTACAGGCTTACAGGAAAATGCCAAGAAGATGCAAATGAAATGGTCCACAACATCAGTGAATGTAGCGAGTGATTTTCCCCAATTGTTTCCCCTCCCTCTCCCGATCCCATCCCATTCGGTGTTTCAACCCCCCCCCCCCCCAGGATGCTATGACTCTTGAATTTGTGCATGCAAATGTGCCTTGTGGCAATGTTTGTTCACATGATGCTGATCTCAATATTTTAATGATGGCAATGTTTTTTTCAGGTCAGAAAGTGTGCTCTTTTTTGCTCCGTTGTCTCCAGTTTTTCAGAATGACAAAGATCGAGCCATTCATAATGCCGTGGCATCAAGCGGCCTAAGACCTCTACTTTGCAATTTCCATTCTTTGCAGGCTCTCAGGACACACATTTGTACAAACAGTTCTCTGACACAACTTCCAAGACCAATTGAGACAGGATTTAAATGTATACTGCGCAGCTGGATTCCAGAAATTCGTGAGCAATGTGCTGAAAAATATTTGAATTTTATATCCCACAGTTTGCCAAAGAAACTTTTCCTTGAGTCAACCAAAGATGATTTCCTCAAATACTAGAAAGACCATAGATTAGAAAAGCTGAAGCCTTATTCAGCATCCCCAGATGACACTGACGCCCGTTCTCGGACTCTCTTGTTGCAGATCACGATGACGGCGCGTCACATGCCAGTTTTACCGGAACTCTCGCCGGAATTGTCAGTGGAAGACATCAACAGATATTTCTCCGGTCTGAAGGTCGAGAACAGAAGGGACGACAAACTTAGATCTGTTGCCAAAAACATTACAAAAACAAATAGTGGAGAACTGCACCAGCACCATGGGAGCGACCACGATACCAACAGTCTGTTACCTCTGTTGGAATGGCGTGAGAAAGAAGGATTGCTACCAGCAACATGGGAGCGACGACAATACCAACAGTCTGTTACCTCTGTCGGAATGACGTGAGAAAGAAGGATTGCTACCAGCAACATGGGAGCGACGACAATACCAACAGTCTGTTACCTCTGTCGGAACGGCATGAGAAAGAAGGATTGCTACCAGCAACATGGGAGCGACGACAATACCAACAGTCTGTTACCTCTGTCGGAACGGCATGAGAAAGAAGGATTGCTACCAGCACCATGGGAGCTACGGCAATACCAACAGTCTGTTACCTCTGTCGGAATGGCCTGAGAAAGAAGGATTGCTACCAGCACCATGGGAGCTACGACAATACCAACAGTCTGTTACCTCTGTCGGAATGGCATGAGAAAGAAGGATTGCTACCAGCACCGTGGGAGCTACGACAATACCAACAGTCTGTTACCTCTGTCGGAATGGCGTGAGAAAAAACGGATTGCTATGTGTGTGGCATGTTTCGTATGAACAACGAAACGACAAGAGGGCAACAAGAACACCAACAGCAACAGCGGCCACGTGAAATTGTTTTTTTTCCAAGATTCCGGCAGGTGTGTTATCTTTCGAGCTCGCGTGTTTTGTAGATGCGTTCGTTGGACCACACGCCGCCGTAGCATACATGGAATTTAGGCTGGTCGGAAGGACCACCCATTTTGTGACTGCAAAGAGACAAGATCACGACCACATGGTACGGATGATTCACACCCTACTGAATTCGCAAAAACTACTGAATATGAGAGTCGAACTGGCAAAAAGGTCCGCTTTCAGTAAACTTATCAATCGACAAATTAGAGGCATTGGCCGTAGGGCTAGCCACTGATAAGGAAGAGAACTAGTTTCAAATATTCCGTGACGCTGGTCATGTCGCCTGGTCTGGATAGGCCTACATTTTTGTACAGTGTATATAGGTCATTCTACTGTCGAATATATAATTAATATACAGACAATACCAACAGTCTGTTACCTCTCTCAGAATGGTGTGAGAAAGAAGGATTGCTATGTGTGCGGCACGTTTCGTATAAACAACGAAACAACAAGACGGCAACACGAAAAACTAGAAGAGTACCAACAACAGCATCACGACCACGTGAAATTGTTTTTTTCCAAGATTCCTGTGGCTGTGTTATCCTTTGAGCTCGCGTGTTTTGTAGACGCGTTCATTGGACCACACGCCGCCGTAGCATACATGGAGTTTAGGCTGGTCGGAAGGACCACCCATGTTGAGACTGTGAAGAAACAAGATCACGACCGCACGGTACGGATGATTCACACGCTACTGAATTCGCAAAAACTACTGAATATGAGAGTACACAAAAAAGTCCGCTTTCAGTAAACTTATCAATCGACGAACTAGAGGCGTTGGCCGTAGGGCTAGCCGCTGACAAGGAGAACTTATTAAGTTTCAAATATTCTGTGACGCTGTGCAAGCTGGTCGTGTCGCCTGGTCTGTAGAGGCCTACATTTTTGTACAGTGTATATATAATTCTACTGTCGAATATGTAATTACCTCTGTCAGAATGGCGTGAGAAAGAAGGATTGCTATGTGTGCAGCGCGTTTAGTATAAACAACAAAACGACAAGACGGCAACAAGAATAACAAGAAGAGCAACAACAACAGCATCACGACCACGTGAAATTGTTTTTTTCCAAGATTCCAGCGGCTGTGTTATCCTTTGAGCTCGCGTGTTTTGTAGACGCGTTCGTTGGACCACACGCCGCTGTAGGACACATGGAATTTAGGCTGGTCGGAAGGACCACCCATGTTGAGACTGTGAAGAAACAAGATCACGACCGCACGGTACGAATGATTCACACGCTACTGAATTCGCAAAAACTACTGAATATGAGAGTCAAACTGGCAAAAAAGTCTACACTCGTAAAAGCTGGGTATAAAATTAGAATCAATTTAGGAATGCGATTATGAAAAGCAACTCGGAGAAAACAGCGAAATGCAAGAGATTCAAGAGATAAAAACAGTATCACCATTGAATCCGAGGGACGCCTTCTTTGGTGGCAGAACAAATGCCGCCAGATTATATTATGAGGTTGGACCAGACGAAGAAGTCAAATACGTCGATGTTTGTTCTCTGTATTCATGGGTAAACAAGTACTGTAAATAACCAATAGGTCACCCAAATATTCTTACAGAGAACCTATCCGTCGACATAAGCAGGTACGAGGGATTAATCCACTGTATTGTCATTCCCCCAAGGGGGGTCTTTCATCCGGCCCTTCCTTATCGCACTCAGGGTAAACTACTGTAAAGCTAGATAATTTCGCGGCTGGAAATTTTCACGAATCGAGATTTATAGACATATTCGCTGCATGATATTTTCGCGAGTCTCTGCCATTTTTTTTCAGTTTTCTTTCACGGACCATGTTTATCACTTGCCTGTATTTATATTCGCGACAGGAAATTTTTGCGACTCATACACTCTCGCGAAAATTTCCTGCACGCGAAATTTTCCTGCTTTACAGTATAAATCGCCCATGAAATGCCATTCAAAGAAGTTATCCAGATACGCTTCATCAAACCGATTGTACACACTCTGATGAAGAGCGTGCCATGCAGGGAACGTGGGCGAGTGTGGAATTAGAAAAGGCTCTTATTCAGGGTTACAAAGTTGTTGAAGTTTTTAAGGCGTGGCATTTTGAACAACTTCTGATACACTCTTTACCCAGTACATTAACACATTTCTTCAGAAAAACAGCAAGCCTCGGGTTGGCCAGCGGATTGCACATCTGATAGTGCTAAAGAGAAATACCTCCGTGAGTATGAGGTCCGGGAAGGTATAACCCTGGATCCAAACCAAAGATTATAAAGAACCCGGGATAAGCTGGCTAAGACCATGTTGAATTCTTTTTGGGGTAAATTTGGCCAGAGACCAGGGCTAAGCAAGACTGAATATGTTACAGACCCCGCCCATTTTTTTGCACTACTCATGGATCCGAGTATCAATGTTAAAGATGCATATTATATGAACGAAGAGTTGCTGCACGTGACTTCATCATGCCACTGAAAAACACTCCTTTGCATCCCGAGCGGCATTTGGACACCGGCATTGAACACCACCACCTTATTATTATTATTATACGTTATTATATTTTATTTGAATTATCCTTTTACTTTCGCCATTCTTGTTAAATTCATTTCTTTTGATCTATACTTTGTATATTGCACTGCATAACGGGGCCAATAATGCTCCGGCTTCGGCCCCGCTATGCCATACTGTCTGCACTGTTTATTTGAACAATAAGATCAATTCAATTCAACTGAAAAACGCAAACATTGCTAAATAGCAATATTGCCCCCTGTTATACAACTGCACGTCGAACTCCTGAGTATCCTTGAGCCATTGGGAGATCAGGTAATCACACGCTGTGTACATGCTATAAGATCTGTTAGTGTTAAATACGATCACGATGACGGCGTGTCGCCTGCCAGTTTTACCGCAACTCTCACCGGAATTGTCAGTGGAAGACATCAACAGATATTTCTCCGGTCTAAAGGTCGAGAACAGAAGGGACGACAAACTTAGATCTGTTGCCAAAAACATTACAAAAACAAATAGTAGAGAAATGCACCAGCACCATGGGAGCGACCACGATACCAACAGTCTGTTACCTCTGTTGGAATGGCGTGAGAAAGAAGGATTGCTACATGAGCGGCCTGTTGCGTATAAACAACGAAACAACGAGAGGGCAACAGCAGCACCACGACCACATCAAATTATACGTTTCAAAGATTCCGCCGGGTGTAATATTCTTCGAGCTCGCGTGTTTTGTAGACGCGTTCGTTGGACCACACCCCTGGGTTGTCAACAACTCTACAGGGAACTGTACCAGCAATACCAACAGTCTGTTACCTCTGTCGGAATGGCTTGAGAAAGAAGGATTGCTACCAGCACCATGGGAGCGACAATACCAACAGTCTGTTACCTCTGTCGGAATCCGACAACAACACCATGGTAACTCCAATGAGAGGTCACTTTCATCCACCAATCAGATTTCGTTGGTTCAGCCAATCACAGACAATTATTTTTGCCAATGTTCAAGTGATCCGCCAGGTTTCTTTAGTGTCGGCAACCATGGAATATAAGATGGACAAGGAGGGAAGTTCAAATCATTCTCTACCCTTGATCATCAAGCGAGACATCTACAACCATGACTTACTATTGCAACACTTGCAAGAAGCATCTTGTGCTCATTGCCGCTGACAACTGCCACAAGGCCTGTCTCTACAACATCTGTAGAGGCAGAGTTCAACAAGCAATGGAAAGCCTGCTGACCGCTGAAGAACGCCGGAAGATAGACATCTGCCTGAGCGTCAGAACCACACTGAAGGAAGACATCCCCACCACCGGGCACAGACAGAGGGTCTGTGAGGAATGTGCATCTGCATTTCTACAAAGCAGACCAGTACTGGGAGAAGACGACTTCGAAGACATCGCTGAAGCAGCACTGACGGAGTGCAATGAGTGTACTACACTCATTGCACGATGCATCAGACGACAAAGGATCCAAAGCAGGATACTGAGATCGTGTGCTGCCTTCGGACGGTATGAGAGGATACGAATCCTTGCGCGCCAATGGACCATCTCTACCCGATGCAAACATTACCTGATGGAGGACCGCGCTGATCCCGACGACATGCTGCAGGCTCAGCTCCATACAATCATGGAGCTGATCAACCATCCACACAGCAATCTGACAAGAGCCGACGCCAAAGACAGCAGACTCCTGCCACTGCTCAAAGAGGTCGACCCGGCGTTCCTGCCCACGCTGAAGGAAGCACACGGCTTCAAGATGACCAATTCGAGGGCGGCTTTCTCCTTACTAAAGACTCACAGATCGCATCATGTGGCGAGCATATTGCCACGACGCATCTGTGCAGATCTTTTGGTCGGTCGCCCAACCGACTGCAAGCGTCGAGTGTTGGAGGCCGGATAAAGTGATGAAGGTCGTGACCAGCCTGGCGAAGAAAATACCACCAGCCACAGTACGAAACCACGCCAACAAGCTATGCCACAGCATGTTTCCCCTCACTCTCCCCATCCCATCCCATTTGGTGTTTCAACCCCCCCGGGATGCTATGACTCTTGAATTTGTGCGTGCAAATGTGTCTTGTAGCAATGTTTGTTCATATGATACAGATATCAATATTTTTAATGATGACAATGGTTTTTTTTCAGGTCAGAAAGTGTGCTCTTTTTTGTTCTGTTGTCTCCAGTTTTTCAGCATGACAAAGATCGAGCCATTCGTAATGCCGTGGAATCAAGCGGCCTAAGATCTGTACTTTGCAATTTTCACTCTTTGCAGGCTCTCAGGACACACATTTGTACATTAGCAAATGGCTACAATGTCTACTGCAGGCAGAAACCCTCGGGTTTAAATGTATAATGCACAGCTGGATTCCAGAAATTCGTGAGCAGTGTACTGAAAAATTTTTGAATTTTATATCCCACAGTTTGCCAAAAAAAATTTTCCCTGAGTCAACCAAAGATGATTTCCTCACATACTAAAAAGACCATAGATTAGAAAAGCTGCAGCCTTATTCAGCATCCCCAAGAGCACGCTCAGGGCAGGATTACAGGAAGGGTGAAGATAGGCGGCAGACCTGGGCCAGAGCCCAAATTCACCAAGGCCCAAGAGAAGAAATTGGTGGCCCTGACAGCTGAATGTGCTGCCAAAGGTACTGGATTCTCAAAAAGGAACTTCCTACTGCATGCTGGGGCTTTTGCCAAGGACCAGGGAGTCAGGTTCAAGAATGCCACCCCAGGCAACAAATGGTACAGGATTACAGGAAAATGCCAACAAGATGCAAATGAAATGGTCCACAACATCAGTGAATGTACTGAGTGATTTTCCCCAGTTGTTTCCCTCCCTCTCCCGATCCCATCCCACTCGGTGTTTCAACCCCCCCCCCCCCCAGGATGCTATGACTCTTGAATTTCTGCGTGCAAATGTGCCTTGTAGCAATGCTTGTTCACATGATGCAGATCTCAATATTTTTAATGATGGCAATGGTTTTTTTCAGGTCAGAAAGTGTGCTCTTTTTTGCTCCGTTGTCTCCAGTGTTTCAGCATGACAAAGATCGAGCCATCCGTAACGCCGTGGCATCAAGCGGCCTAAGATCTGTACTTTGCAATTTCCATTCTTTGCAGGCTCTCAGGACACACATTTGTACAAACAGTTCTCTGACACTACTTTCGAGACCAATTGAGACAAGATTTAAATGTATAATGCGCAGTTGGATTCCAGAAATTCGTGAGCAATGTACTGAAAAATTTTTGAATTTTATATCCCACAGTTTGCCAAAGAAACTTTTCCTTGAGTCAACCAAAGATGATTTCCTCAAATACTATAAAGACCATAGATTAGAAAAGCTGCAGCCTTATTCAGCGTCCCCAAGAGCACGGTCAGGGACAGGATTACAGGAAGGGTGGAGATAGGCGGCAGACCTGGGCCAGAGCCCAAATTCACCATGGCCCAAGAAAAGAAATTGGTGGACCTGGCAGCTGAACGTGCTGCCAAAGGTACTGGATTCTCAAAAAGGAACTTCCTACTGCATGCTGGGGCTTTTGCCAAGGACCAGGGAGTCAGGTTCAAGAATGCCACCCTAGGGAACAAATGGTACAGGCTTACAGGAAAATGCCAACAAGATGTGAATGAAATGGTCCACAACATCAGTGAATGTACCGAGTGATTTTCCCCAATTGTTTCCCCTCCCTCTCCCGATCCCATCCCATTCGGTGCTTCAACCCCCCCCCCCCCCCCCGGGATGCTATGACTCTTGAATTTGTGTTTGCAAATGTTTGTTCACATGATGCTGATCTCAATATTTTTAATGATGGCAATGTTTTTTTCAGGTAAGAAAGTCTGCTCTTTTTTGCTCCGTTGTCTCCAGTTTTTCAGCATGACAAAGATCGAGCCATTCACAATGCCATGGAATCAAGCGGCCTAAGATCTGTACTTTGCAATTTTCATTCTTTGCAGGCTCTCAGGACACACATTTGTACAAACAGTTCTCTGACACTACTTTCGAGACCAATTGAGACAAGATTTAAATGTATAATGCACAGCTGGAGTCCTGAAATTCGTGAGCAATGTACTGAAAAATTTTTGAATTTTATATCCTACAGTTTGCCAAAGAAACTTTTCCTTGAGTCAACCAAAGATGATTTCCTCAAATACTAGAAAGACCATAGATTAGAAAAGCTGAAGCCTTATTCAGCATCCCCAGATGACACTGACGCCCGTTCTCGGACTCTCTTGTTGCAGATCACGATGACGGCGCGTCACATGCCAGTTTTACCGCAACTCTCGCCGGAATTGTCAGTGGAAGACATCAAGAGATATTTCTCCGGTCTGAAGGTCGAGAACAGAAGGGACGACAAACTTAGATCTGTTGCCAAAAACATTACAAAAACAAATAGTAGAGAACTGCACCAGCACCATGGGAGCGACCACGATACCAACAGTCTGTTACCTCTGTTGGAATGGCGTGAGAAAGAAGGATTGCTACATGAGCGGCCTGTTGCGTATAAACAACGAAACAACGAGAGGGCAACAGCAGCACCACGACCACATCAAATTATACATATCAAAGATTCCGCCGGGTGTAATATTCTTCGAGCTCGCGTGTTTTGCAGACGCGTTCGTTGGACCACACCCCTGGGTTGTCAACAACTCTGCAGGGAACTGTACCGGCAATACCAACAGTCTGTTACCTCTGTCGGAATGGCGTGAGAAAGAAGGATTGCTACCAGCACCATGGGAGCGACGACAATACCAACAGTCTGTTACCTCTGTCGGAATGGTGTGAGAAAGAAGGATTGCTACCAGCACCATGGAAGCAACGACAATACCAACAGTCTGTTACCTCTGTTGGAATGGCGTGAGAAAGAAGGATTGAGAAAGAAGGATTGCTACCAGCACCATGGGAGCTACGACAATACCAACAGTCTGTTACCTCTGTCGGAATGGCATGAGAAAGAAGGATTGCTACCAGCACCGTGGGAGCTACGACAATACCAACAGTCTGTTACCTCTGTCGGAATGGCATGAAAAAGAAGGATTGCTACCAGCACCATGGGAGCTACGACAATACCAACAGTCTGCTACCTCTGTCGGAATGACGTGAGAAAGAAGGATTGCTACCAGCACCATGGGAGCTACAACAATACCAACAGTCTGTTACCTCTGTCGGAATGGCATGAGAAAGAAGGATTACTACGTGTGCGGCGCGTTGCGTATAAACAACAAAACGATCAGAGGGCAACAACAACCGCAACAAGAACCAAAAGAACAGCAACAAGAACAGCACCACGTCGACCACGTGAAATTGTTTTTTTCCAAGATTCCAGTGGCTGTGTTATCCTTTGAGCTCGCTTGTTTTGTAGATGCGTTCGTTGGACCACACGCCGCCGTAGGACACATGGACTTCAGGCTGGTCAGAAGGACCACCCACATCGTGACTGCAAAGAACCAAGATCATGAAAGAACAATACGCATGGCGAACACACTCATAAAATCTCGAAAATTATTAAATATGAGAGTCGAACTGGCAAAAAAGTCTGCTTTCAGTAAACTTATCAATCGAACAACTTGAGGCGTTGGCCGTAGGGCTAGCCGCTGACAAGGAAGAGAAGGATGGGATTGCCCAGGGAAACGAGAAGCACCCGCTTGCATTGCTGGAGCTTTGGCCTCGTCATCTGTGAGTATTTTATTGTCAGTGTCTACAGACATGACAGATTGATTAGATATCATGTTTATCACTTAGTCAGTATATCAAATTAGCAGTCTGTTTAATATTTATCACTTAACACATTCACTAATCACTACCCATTCAATTCAACATAGACCTACAAAGTTTTACAACATGGAGTTGAGTCATGGGTGAAACGAGAAGGTGCACAGGGGGGGACAGCATGTAACTCACGGTTGCTCCCCTCTTGTGTCGTTGCAGCGCGTATTCCACAACATGATGATAGTGTAGTATTCAGATAAGTCACGTGGTATGTTTTGGCTGCGCGCGCATCGCGCACATGTAGGGAAGTAGGTCAAGATAGAGAGCCCGCGCTGCCCGCCATGATATATGAGAGAGTGAGGACACAGACGATTTGAAGTCGATTTTGTATTGGTATGGAGATCAAAATACATGTACATGTTATATGAACTGATGATCGTTCTGATTATTACGTGTTATCCCAAACACAACAATAGAATTGTCTCGGCCAGAACTGTATGCAGTGAGCGATATTGGCTGTACCCACGTAACAAGTGAGGCTGAAGCTGGAGAAAACCGGGACCGGCGATGCAAGAGAGACGGGAGGAGTCTGATGGAAGCTGGTCTCATTCCATCAACTAGAATCTTTGCAAATCAACGGATGGAGGATAAGCTACATCCGCAGATACGGTAGAATAACAGGTAAACCACACACGGATACTTACGTTGGAATGACAGTGACCGAGAAAGAGAACATTGCCGTCTACAACCACCACTATTATTAATAACAATTCAGACTCGACCAAGAAGAGCAAGAAGAAGACTACCGTACCCGTGCCAACAGCTGACATGTTATCGATCGGCCCGCCAACTCCGGTGATGGACGAGCCGGCAGATGAACAACCACAACCGGAAAAGAAGAAATCGGACGACGCCGGGCACGATAACCTGAAGGACTATTACGAGTCGCCAACAGACACGGAGGAAGGCCACCGGACAATGATGAGCAGCACGATAATTCATTCCTGTCAAATTCACACATCTTACCAAATATAAACAGGTGACTACGCCAGCTGTTCGGCTCCAAGTAGTCAATTGTCGAACACCCCAAATGCGCCAACGGAGCCTTGTTGGATAGATTATTTCTTGTCATTATTATTATTATTATTATTATTTACTGTATTTTTAAGTGCCCAATACATAAAACATGCTCTAAGGCACTTTACATAAAACATTATTCAAAATTAAGACAAAACATTAAAATACATTGCTGCTAAAACATTCAATAATTGCACTGTTAATACTCAGAGTCACTGAAAGAGGAGAGAGGAGCAAAAAACCTGAAGACAGGACTACTGGTCCAGATAAACTTGGCGAAAAAAATGTGTCTTCAAGCCCTTTCCAAACGTTTCTATCCTCTCTTCACTCCTTAGGCTTTCAGGTAGGGCATTCCACAATTTTGGCCCAGATGCCCGGAATGACCTGTCTCCCAAAGTTCCCTTGGTTTTTGTCACTCTGAGCAAGTTCGAGGTACTGGACCTCAGACTGCGAGAAGGCTGATATTCTGATACGAGCTCCTTCAGATAAGATGGTGCCATGTCATGAAGAATGCGAAATGTGTGCATCAGTATTTTATAATTGATACGGGCCTTAACAGGTAACCAGTGGAGCTCTTTTAAGACTGGACTAATGTGATCTCTAGGCTTTGCTCTTGTTATAATTCTGGCCGCTCGATTCTGCACACGTTGTAGCTGCCCTAATGCAGATTCTGGAATCCCATAAAGCAGAGCGTTGCAATAATCAAGGCGAGATGTTACCAAGCCATGGACAAGGGACTTTGTGGCATCGTTTGTGAGGTACTTGCGTATACGCCCAATATTGCGCAAATGCGTATAGCAGGTTCTGGTGATGTTAATATGCTTCTGCATAGTCATGGTTTTGTCAAGGATGACACCCAGGTTTCTGACAGCGTCGGTAGTTGGGATGGCAAGACCCTCTATGGTCACCTTTACATCATTGGTCTGATGGTGACGTGGTTGATGGAATGAAATGGTCCATGGACCATGTGCTCACCTGGGTGAACGTACCAGGAAAACAAATGACAAATGTTAAATCGAAATGTTCCAGGGTCATGTATCCTCATTACCGTATTTATTGGCGTACAAAACGCACTGGGATATAAGCCGCACCCCTGGACGCCATTACCAAATCCATAAATAAAGCGCACTGGTGAATAAGGCGCATCCCACACCATGCACATTCAACTATACATGCACCTTATACTACTGTACATGCATCACACATGTCACACCAACACGCAGTGGTGTCAATTTGAGCATGCCTGAGCACACCATTACACTTCCTGTGCTGTTGTCCTGTGCTTATATAGTGTCTCGTTCAGCTTTCGTATATTTCTTGACGCAGTGATCCCGGGACCCGCCGCTAGGCGGGATATGTCATTCGAGGTCTATTGCGGATCGTGAGGTCACGTGGCTTAGTTCTAAACGCATGATTATGCTGGAGGCATTGGAACTGATTGAGGCCCAGAAATCAACAAAGGGAGCTTCTTTATGTGTATTGTTTGCAGTCAAAACAAAGTTCATTTTCATAGAACAGGATCGGCGACGTTGTTCTGAGAAAAAAAGTTGGAATATTTGTGAAAAAAAGCGATGAAAAATCGATACGCACGAAATGCAACGTCACGAAAGTTGTGTACACTCTCCAATACCGCCGCTCTTTGCCCTGGAGAATGCACAGAACTCACATTTCTATGACGTGTACAATATCAGTGATGTCATGCCAATAAAGTCAGCCAATCTCTCAAGTTTGGCATGATTTAACAAATTGGTAGAACTTTAGAATCCCTGATCAGCATGGTCAGACATGTCAGACGTCAGAACAGAAGTGGCACACAGCGCGAGTGGAAATAATTGTAAATAACACATGAAAATGACACACTCCTAAGCCAACGTCTACATGTACTGCGAGGATTAAATAGCAGCGGTTGTGTGTAATCGCAACTCGCTGGCGTACAAAGAAACTTTGTACTTCTGTACAAAAGTTCCTTTGGACGGCAGCGAGTTGTGATTACACACAACAGCTGCACTGCAGCGACAGCTATTTTGCAATTCATTCAATACACTTTACAGCGTTTTTCCTTTTAGTAATAACATAACGTGAATAATACATTTCTTGCCTCCTTCCCTTATTTCAATACTCATAACCATCAACAGAATTATCATGGGCCTATCGTCTGGTCCCGATAACTCTGGGTTCAGTGTCAAATATTCTAGGATGTTCATCTCTTTACCAGATGAATGAAATAATTTGTTTATGTTACTCCAAGACAGTTTTGTCTTGTGGTTGAATATACATATTTTTATTATTTGCATACATGCAATATAGGGTGTACTAGAATAAAAAAATGCTAATTCCCCTACACTTGTTCTTTACCCTGATATTGGTATTCCCCAGGGGTCAGAAAGTCACCACGAACTCAAAAACTAAGCCCCGCACAGATTTTGGCCCACGGCCTAATGCTGATTGTTTGAGAGGGATCTGCTGCTCTCGGTTGATTTCATAAAAATAAACAAAAGCCTGCACATGTATGTATTTTCTTTTATTGCAGAGATGGCAAATCTACTTCAAGAACTATCTGTGGTCAGAAAATTGAATCCATCCCCGACCTGCAGTATGAAAGGGTCAGCGGACCAAGTAATATGTTTGTTGTAACTGTTGCGGAGGTAAGAGAGTTTTGAATAGTATTGTCACATCATTTTTTTAGGGGCATGGCGCCCTAGGGGGTTAAAAAAGGGCACAATGGCGCCCCCTTTTGGCGGTATGGCGCGGCGCCACTCTAAAATGGCCTAGATATAACACTGAATTACATATACGCTGTTATGTTAAGAAGAACCACTAATTACCTAAATCAAGTGGAGTTCTCGTGCCCCCAGAAAGTCACCACGAACTCAAAAACTAAGCCCCGCACAGATTTTGGCCCACGGCCTAATGCTGATCGTTTGAGAGGGATCTGCTGCTCTCGGTTGATTTCATAAAAATAAACAAAAGCCTGCACATGTATGTGTTTTCTTTTATTGCAGAGATGGCAAATCTACTTCAAGAACTATCTGTGGTCAGAAAATTGAATCCATCCCCGACCTGCAGTATGAAAGGGTCAGCGGACCAAGTAATATGTTTGTTGTAACTGTTGCGGAGGTAAGAGAGTTTTGAATAGTATTGTCACATCATTTTTTTAGGGGCATGGCGCCCTAGGGGGTTAAAAAAGGGCACAATGGCGCCCCCTTTTGGCGGCATGGCGCGGCGCCACTCTAAAATGGCCTAGATATAACACTGAATTACATATACGCTGTTATGTTAAGAAGGATATTTTTTGGCAGTATTTTTGCCCCTTACTCCCAAACGGTGTGACCAATCTCCGAATTTGGAATGTCTTTATTGTGCCCCGAGACCACCTTCTGGTAGGAATTTGAGCCAGATCTGCGGCAACTGCCAACCTCCCATCTTAGCACTTTTTGCCGATTTTGCATGGTCTATCCGTGGACACTTTTTCGCTAACATTTTTCCTTGAGTTTACAGGTTTTACCAACAGTGATGACAGTGATACTATTACAGTAGAACCTCACTATTGCGGACACCCTTGGGACTGAACTCAGCTGCCCGTAATAGTGAGGTGTCCACAATATTGAAACTCCCATCAATNCTTACTGGCACAAAGCAAAGGGAACATATCACTCCCGTACTTGCCATGCTGCACTGGCTACCAGTTGAACAGAGGATTAAATTCAAAGTTCTTACGTTTGCATACAAGGCTGTGGTTGGCGCAGGCCCGATGTCCACAATATTGAAACTCCCATCAATAACGGACACCAGTCTTTGGAAAATTCGGGACTGGACAAACCCGTCCGTAATATTGAGGTGTCCACTGTATTGAGGTGTCCGTTAGGTGAGGTTCTACTGTACTTACGGTTGCCATCCAGGAAACAGTCCCGGATCACCAGGTCTTGCTCTGCTCCTGTCCTCCAGTAGCATATTGCCAAGAAGAAGCATGCCGGTGACCATTCGTACCGAGTCTGTGCCCCACTGCTTTGGAACGCCCTCCCCCTCAATTGTCGCCAGTGTAGCAGCTTTAATAATTTTAAGTCGATTTTAAAAACCTCTCTATTTAAAGAAGCATTTCATTAATTATTAATTTGCTTCTTTTATTGTGTTCTTTTCTTTTTAATTACTTTCTCTACCAATTAGTTTATCATATTGTCTTCTGTCTTTGTTTTTAATCTTAATTATGTAATCTTACGTCTTAATTATGTAAATTTTATGTAATCTTATGTCTTAATTATGTAATCTTATGTCTTAATTATGTAAATCTTATGTAATCTTATGTCTTAATTATGTAAAGCGCCACAGACAAACACGTTTTAATGTGGCGCTATATAAATGTACATTATTATTATTATTATTATTATTA
>NMRB01003224.1:0-12436 GCA_002633025.1 Notospermus geniculatus | reverse complement strand
CTCCACTCGAGTTGATTTTTTTTCTGTGCAGTATGAATAAAGTGAATGTTTTTACTTCAATTTTTGTACAGGATTCTTCAATGCATTTGTACAGTAGAAAGAAAGTAAAAGTATTTACTATCTGTTATTTCGTATCACCCGATGTCACTTTTTCTGCTGCTAGAGTACTAAATGTAAGAAAATTGTCAGTAACCAACAATAAAACAGATATTAGGGTCAAATATACATTCTTTGCGTGACATTTTAGATAGGACGAAAAATAGCGATATAAATTCATCAGTTTCTCAATCAACGTTTCCACCAGTTCTCCACACTGTACACAAGTGAACGACCAGGGAAGAACTGGTGGAAACGTTTCCACCAGTTCTTCACACTATACACTGGTGAACGGCCAGGGAAGAACTGGTGGAAACGTTTCCACCAGTTCTTCACACTGTACACTAGTGAACGAACAGGGAAGAACTGGTGGAAACGTTTCCACCAGTTCTTCACACTGTACACTAGTGAACGAACAGGGAAGAACTGGTGGAAACGTTTCCACCAGTTCTTCACATTGGGGAGGTTTCGAAATCAAACGATAAACCAAACTTTTACGACAACGTTATTTTTCATACTACACTTTAACCAGATTTTGCATTGCATTTTCGGTACAAAAATAAAGTTGTCGTTAACGTTTACGTTTATCGTTTGATTTCGAAACCTCCCTACTGTACACTAGTGAACGACCAGGGAAGACCTGGTGGAAACGTTGTGTTCAAGTATAAAGAAACCAATGAAATCATATCGTTATTCAAACATAGCCTACACCTTGCGTTTACTGTAGGCTATACATAGAATGATGTCGACTTTTTTACTTACCTGTTGATGTTAACCAACGGTGTGGGATAGCAATATGAAAAGACAAAAATAAAGAAATAATTAGATAGTGAAATCATTAGGGCATACGTACATGTACGTCATGTACATGTATGTACAATGATTACACCCTCGCAAACTGTCTTTCCCATACAGAGTGACATCTATTCATCCCCTGAAATAGCGGAATGGAGTTTTGGTGGTGGTTTATTCGTGAACGTGAGATCCAAGTCAAATTCATCTCGGTGTGAAAGACTTTCAAGAAAGGCAGCATTATTTCCTTAATTCCGCAATTCAAAACAACCAATATACACCAACCGACGTGACGAATCGTTCAAAGCGGTTTTGGCTCTCTCCAATTTGTCGGCAGAATATTTTGAAATTATGAGAAATCTGCTTATGTCGGTGGATTAAGTGGAAAGCTTTGAAATTCGAAAGTTTCGTTCAATCGGATTACACGTTTGATTATTCGACCTGAGCTGCCTTCATAATGTTATATTGCAGAACACAAGAAACATGAAGCGCGTATACGTGTAGCGGAATTCCCGTGGTTTACGTCATAGAGTTTTGCGCCGCGGAAGGGATTTCCCCATCCGCATGTTGGAAGTTGGATGTTGTAAAGTGACTGCATGTACATTCACGGCCAAAAATAAATGGACAGCAGTCTATCTTGAATATCTCCAAACCAATGGGGTAGAGAAAATTGGTCCCGACATAAACATGTATAGTAGCAAATTTTCCTGGCTATCTGATGGTACATGTATCAACGTCGAAACATTCCGCTGAAAGCCGCATTTGGCAGAAGGAATTTTGTAAAGGTATGTTTTTGCTACTTTTTTATTTGCATGATTTCATTCAAAATTTTTATATCACTGTGTTCTACTCATCGAGGCCTTTTCTTATTTTAAGAATATTTTATGGAACGATGAATGAAGCAGTTACATGGAATTTTTAGGCCACCCACTGAAAAGTAACAGCCGCCGATTCCGATTGCATGACGTGCATGTAAGTTGGCAGCACACATACATAATAAATACATTCTCTAAAAATTCCGAGTCAAACATCTTCGCGTTACTTATATCGTAGTGACGATCCTTATCGAATCGAAATTAATCTTATGATAGTGAAAATTGAGCGTGCCGTTCGCATTAATTTTTTAGTTAACATCGAGTAATAGGTGAAGCATTTTTTAATCCCGTAAAAGAATGTAAGACGGATATTTCTTTACTCATGTATAGGAGAACGAATTGTTTCACTAAAGGCCGCGTTACTACTAAACGTATTTGGTAGCCGAAGTGAGCAGTCATATATTCAAATTTATGTCTAGACACAAATTCGAATATACATGTATGACAGTCAACAATTCCCATTTATACATGTAGTTCACCTCGGCTACTGCTATGGTTAGAACCAGATTTATTGTCTAGACATTAATTCAACTACAAGACTGTACATTATTCCCGTTTATTGACTATCAGTGTTGGGTTAGTCAGATATCAACGACGGTAGAGATATTATCCGATTTACTATTAAAGGAGCCCGGTATTGCCACTTTTTCTCGACAGCCGGCGCCACCATCGCCGTGCGCACCACTCTCCAACCCCAGGACTAAATACATGTACGTTGTCGGCGAATGGGCCCGGTGTACTACGTACATTTTGTAATGATTTTTCGTAGTTCGTATTGCTGCCGCTAGATGGCTCCCGCTACGTCGGCAGACAAAATACCGCTACGAGAGATCGCATACCCTGCTCCTTTAAAGGGAGACTCCACTCATTGTAAGCTTTTGAATTTTCATCAATCCATAGAGGCTAATGCCATGAATTGTTATGTCACTAGTGTCAATAGGCTGATGACCTTTGGCATTAACGATCCTGCATGTCAATGTGGACATGGGTCTCAGTCAACCCAACACTTACTCTTCCATTGCCCTCTCATCCTACAATTACGCACTAGACTTTTTTCTGACCTTGAAAAGCTGCCATACTTCACCTCTTCTTATTCTAGTTTTACCCGCCTTGATCAGCGAATGAGGATGTTACTGTTTGGTAATCAATTACTCCCGCATCAAGTCAATGTTCAGCAAATCAGTATTATCTCTAAAGGGGCTGGAGGAAGAACGCTCCCATGTCCAAAGTGTGCATATCTCAGAAAGTATGGGTCTGATTTAAATAAAATTCGCAGTGGTGATACTTGAATCTGAACGATTAACAATCACCATGAAGAGAAGTAGTAATATTATGTAACAGTGGCTAAGACAATGCATTTTGATACTTGACAATAAATCCTATTCTATACTGTTGAAACTCCTAAAAATGGTCATAACAGCAGGCCTAGACCAATGGTAACTGATTAGGCCTATTCTATCAAGAATAATGCCCACCACATTCACGAAAAATGAGATAATTACTTGACAATTAGACTGGACTACTAAAGTTGGGTGCACTCACTCTAGGTAAGAGCCAGATCTCCTAACAATATGACATTGGTCCCAATGGTGTGTTGCAATATGATTAGGCCTATTCCTGGGGGTCTATTACCTAATGCAATGAACATAATTACGAGTGTTATGTGCAGAAGCAGTGTCACCAGAATTGAACATGTTGCATTATGCTTTATATAACTAAAAATACACCGTAAGCTTACGCATACACTACACTGTATAATGTCGAAGGCCTACCCTGCTTGACTAGTCAGTGAATGTATTGCATCATCGCCTTGATGCAGTTATGGTAATACAATGTTGACCTGAACTTGCAATCAGCAGATCAGCCAACCATGACAAGGTGGTAGGTCTGCATGGTGAGAAGTGGTTTTGTTGTTGTCATTCCTGCTGTTGAGTACACCCATTAGAAGTTGAAGTAAATATCATTGTTTTATTGTAATTGTGTGAAAATAAGT
Organism: Notospermus geniculatus; assembly: GCA_002633025.1. Taxonomy (NCBI): domain Eukaryota; kingdom Metazoa; phylum Nemertea; class Pilidiophora; order Heteronemertea; family Lineidae; genus Notospermus; species Notospermus geniculatus. The sequence goes on along the minus strand of NMRB01003224.1, from coordinate 8,680 downwards.
GAAGATTTCAACTGGAAAGTTAATGAGAAACAATGACTGAATACCTATGCCGATTCTGAGCGAAAAACCCCAGTTATTTCTCTACTTTTGTTGAGGTTCAAAAAAGCATTGTTTTAGATAATTAAGTTTTTTGTTCTCTCTGCATGGTGACTGTTGATCTTTTGCTGTCAAGTATCACCACTGCGAATTTTATCCAAATCGGACCAATACTTTCTGAAATATGCACACTTTGGACATGGGAGCGTTCTTCCTCCAGCCCCTTTATTACCGATGCCCAAATCATCTTGAATGCTATTTGATATTTTATTCTTGATTCCTTTACTTTGAAAGTCTCCATCTCGCCAATCTTATCGTTTCCTTCAGCATTTGTAAAACATCCTGTTCGGAATCATGGCCGGTCACCTGTTCTTGTGTATCATTCTTTGCGCTGTTTATTTATTTTGTCTTGGACTCAACTTTTAGAGGGCTTGTCAGAGCTAATAATGCTTACCTCTATGCCTCAGCTCTGACAGGCCAACTTGTGTATCATGTACAGTCATTTCATTTGTCTCAATAAACCTTATATATATATACCTTTGTAGTGAATGAGCTAATACTGTGACTGCCTAGGCCTATTGGTTGTACCTTCATAAATATGCATTGAGCACACATGACATCATGTGTGCTGTGCTATGGTCCCCTTGGGATTCCATTAAAATACTTAAAATGATGAGTTTGCTGATTTTTAAAAAATCTGACATGTTGCAGACATCAATGAATTTGAATGTATTAATGATATTTCAAAAATTCAAAATTTTACACAATGAGTGGAGTATCCCTTTAAGTCCGATAAACTTTAAGTAGAACTCATAGGAAATTTTTTATTCAGCGCCAAATCCTGATCATTCTCACCAATACCCATTTATACAGCAGAAGTGAGTGAGGCAAGAGAGACCTGCCCGGAGTCCCCATCTTGTCCAAACAATGCCACCGACTGCGTCTTTAGCCTTGTTCCAATCATGTCAACTTTTGCATTAACTCATAAATTATAAATGAATCTGACCCCTACTTGACCCCGCCTCCGAGCCAATCAGAACTCGTGAAACAAATCGCCGTTCGACCCTTTCTCTTCTCTTTCCGTACACACTTTTTTAACAGGGATTTTGATTGGCACATCGATTAGCCTTCGCACACCTATGATTGGCTGAGGCGTCTGAGCTCCTCAGAAGCGGGAAACGTGACGGATTCAAACCAGGCTAGATGGACGTCAGGCCAGATAGACTGGTGAGAATCGGATGAGAATCCCACGCCGAAAGTGGAAAGTGGGATTCGAACACGGACCTCATAACCGCTAGCAAGAGATCCAAGCAACTTGACCACCGCGACTTCTATTGAGTTGAAAGGTACATGTAACACACAATATCATAATAGAAACTGACAAAAACTCGTTTCGTCATTGATTGATTAACATTCAGTCAATAAATCAACAAAGCAATTCTTTATTTCTTCGAAAGACAATAAATACTGGCTGAACAAAGTTACATGTACGTTGATCGAAAGTGTTACGTCTTTGATGCAGGGTCTGGCAGGAGGACTACGACGTGATGGATCCTGTGATCCCGACAACACGTTCAACAATTCGAGAGGCAAAAAGATGGCTCGCGGGGTTTGTTGTGAACCATGACAGTTGGTCCTCAATATCAAGCACCATTTTGAGAAAAAGGCAAAAGAAGGATTTTAGTTTAATGGGAAATGCATTAAACAGCCAAACTTCGGAGGCGTATTCTGCAAAATCTGTCGCTTCGAAATCAATGGGAATAGCACAAAATGTACATCTTGACCGACTGAATTTGAAAACGTCATTAACCCATTTTAACCAATTTTCAATGTAACCTCGTCCCCAGTGTTTACGTTCGCATATTTCCACAGGTTTTGGGCTCACTCACCAGTGGGGACGAGGCCCGATTTGTCCACCCCCAAAAATCTAGTACTTTAAACACGATTGATTTCCATCCATATATATCCCCAGCGGTTACAAAACGTGCCCTGCTAACGGACGACGACGGACGACGACGGACGCCACGTGATGGCTATAGCTCACGAGTGAGCTAAAAATGGAAGTGAGTGAAGTCTGCAGAAAAATATTATTCTTGGTGTCAAAATGATCGTCACTATGTCAATTTTAACTCTTTCAGCCCCGACCATTATTGGAAAAAAGTGTCTTTTTTCAGGGGGTCCGGCATGGGTCTAGTACTTTTGCTCTTACTCCTTAACCGTGCATGATTTCGAAGGAATTTTTTAACAGTGAATAGACAAGACCACGCTCGTTATTTCACTCCTCAATGAAGCCCCTGCGACGCGGCGTTCTCGCACAGGCGCGTTTTTAAAAGGCCAGCACTGCCATTCGACAGGGCCAGTTTTAAGCACACTAACGTACAAATAAATTCCCTAAATGTTTCTCGGTGGTGTAGCGTGCAAACTGGACATGTAGGCCTATAGTTCGGCAAAAGCCCTTTCCAACAACGTCAATCCCAGTGACACAGCCAATTCGAAAGTATTTTTGCTCGATTTTTGAAAAAAAAATGTCGCTAAATTCGCGGTTAAGAGAGGGGGCGTCAGATCCCCCCCCCCCCTCTTAACCTCTACTCGTGTATATTTTCGGCATAGGCGCGCGAAAAAGGGCTCAACTTGGGTAGAATTTAATTCTCTTACATTTGCACCTAATTTCACCTCAATCGTACCAATAATACATGTAACTGAGTTATGAGCAAAAGAATGCGGCAGTGTCCGACACCAAACTGAAACCAACCGAGTTATCTCGGCCTTGGGGCTGAAAGGGTTAAGATTCGAGGGGGCATTTTGGATTTCGTGCGTTATTTTGAGGCTGTGATCAATTTATCCCGTTGTACCGTGCTTTCCGCGGGCAGTGTTGTACACTGTAGAAAGTCCCGACGTCACGCGACTGCGTATGCCGCGAGTGACGTCATCATGTCGCTGAAAGTTGGTAATGGATTGTTTGATATAAATCAACATCACAAACGAATTCGCTGTGCGTAAAATGATACATTTTGTGGGATAAAGCTTACAATAAACTAACCGCTTTTTGAGAGAAGTTATGAATTATTAATGTAGAAGATACATGTAACTCTTATGAAAGGCCCAGTTAAAAAGTCCGTTTGTCTCTAGTTCTCCAGATACGACAACGCAAAAGACCATTTGATCTATTTTGTACGGACATGAATTAGACGAAATCCTTGTGCCAGTGAACTCTCCTTCAGTCGGATCCTTCTAAAGAAAGTAAGGTAATGCGACCCGTCTAGTTAAAAAAATTCGCAAGGTTTTCACCAGAGAGGCTGTTAGGGTCGGATCAACAAGATGAATTGGCAGTTTCCTGTAGCTTTTCATTTCCTCGAGTGACAAGGCTGTTTAGGAGGGTTCCCTTGATTCGCACCCGGGAGTCCTTTGCTCCTGGTGAGAGTTTTTCTCACTTGGGTGTGGGTCTGGGGGCTCCTCTCGCTACAGTGTCTATCTTTCTGGGGTAATCCGCCGTTGCCTTTCCCGGTGCCGGAGTGGGAAGTTCGAGCCTTTTGCTGTTTCGGCAGAAATGGATATGACGCAGCGATGGACTGCCCTGGGAGGCGCTGGTTTGGGGGCCCTTCGGCCCATATCCGGGCTGGTTCCTTGTGAAGGTGTGATTGGTAGAAACGTTTCTATTGATACTGCTAGACTGACTTCGCGTGATCCAAATTTCTTTGCAGCTGGTGAGATTAAATGGCTCAAGATTGTAATTTATTCTGCGGTAAATGTGCGTTTGCGGTTTTCTCGTGATTGCACTTCGTTTGTCGAAAAAATAAAGTCCTGCTTCTATGTTCAATGCACCGTTTTGAATTTTCTTTTCTTAGTTTAGGGAGTTTTGCGAGTTTTGTGAGTAATGAGAGTATATGGGCGGTTATTCCCGCAAATAAAAGACGTTGCAAAACACGGAGGTTATATGGCAAAACACGAAGGTTATATGGCAAAACACGGAGGTTAGAAAGCAAAACAAAGAGGTTGTAAGTCATCTAAAAGACGTCAGGTGGCGCTTTGAATGAAGGTTGCAGAACAAGGAGGTTAGAAAGCAAAACAAGGAGGTTGTAAGTCATCTAAAAGACGTCAGGTGGCGCTTTGAATGAAGGTTGCAGAACAAGGAGGTTAGAAAGCAAAACAAGGAGGTTGTAAGTCATCTAACGGTCGTTGAGTGGCGCTTTTAAGCAAAGACCCAATACCTAAGACCAGCTGTAGCAACATAAGACCATGGATACACTGCAGGCGCGGTGCGACGCGGCGCGATCTGAACAAAGGATTACAGCCTTCTTTCCGCATCGCAAGTGTGAACAGCTATATGCTTAACAGTGGAAAAAATCAGGCGCGAATCGAACCGCATCACACCGCACCTGCAGTGTGAACTCGGTTTAAAGCCTTGTTCACACTGCAGGCGCGGTGCGATGCATTGGAAAGGTGGCTAAGCGGTTTCAGTTTTGACATAGCGCGGCACGGCGCATCGCGGTTGCGTGCGGTGGTCATTCAAATTGTGTCAGAAATGTCCTTGAAAATGATATCCGCGGAGAAACTCACGCGGTGGGCGATTCGACGCGGAAAAATACTGCATTAGTGATCGGGGGCAGTGGGAATCGCTCGTCGTTTCCTACCGCTTCTTACTGCATTGCGTCACACCACAAGTGTGTACAGCTATAGTACGTTCTTATGTCGTTCTGCGGAAACATCGTGTTCGAGCAAATATGACGCCAGGTTTATAACCCTTGGCTACCCAGCTTTCAGAAAAGTCATGTGGCCAAAAAAACTTTTGCCCGCAACAGCCGCTAGGACGTTTTGAATTTTGGGAACTGGCTTTATCACTGGACGTCAGTTGACGCAACGACTGAGCTTTGTACAGGAGAATGGGGACGATGTACAGCTAACGTTTGAATGGTTGGATTTAAACCCCATAAATGTATTACCAACAGATAAAATCATAGTACCTTGGACACGACTGTTAGAAGTCAATGCATACAGTGGAAAAGGTCCGGAACGAAATTTGATTGGTTGGAGCCCTAATTTGGAATATAATAGGAATTCCCTTAAAAATTAAGCCATGCACGTCGACATGGTCGAGGCCTACAAAAGGAAACCACAGCAACGAGACGCGTGTACGTACAATACAACTATTGGTTCCTACCAAATATGGCAAACAATGGTTTGAATACAAAGAAGTTAACATAGTAATTTGGGCGAAAGGATTTTGTAAAATCTCAGACAGCGACCGGCTGAACGACAATGCTTATATGCAGCGGGAATTCCCTGCTTCATGATAACGTTATTATTTTTCCGCGATCTTATTCCAAGATTCAATGAATTGCATCAACTCTCATGCGACTAGCCTGCGTCAGCTAAAATGCCGGAATTTTGTGCCGAAAGTTGCGTTTTTGTCAGCTGAGTATTATAAAAATCAAGATAATGTCAACGTCTTGCAATAGATAAACATGTTTAGAACAATTTGAGCATATCGGTAGTCTGAAGTTCGATCTGACGACTTCAAAAAATGCATTTGAAAGTGTGATAAATTCACAGTAGAGGCCTCCTGCGCATGTCCAGATTGACTACTTCCGGTCTTCAATAATATTCTTTTGGCTCTGCCGTGGAGGTAGGCGTCGACTGAGCCGATTTAGCTAAATCACCGTACTATTTTTAGGAGGGCTTTCTCCATGTTGTGGCCTTTCTCCGAAAGGTGACGCCTCTATAGCAAATTCCCTTCCTAACAGTCGTGTGGAATAAAATAAGTTGTAGCCTATGTGCTGAGGATGGAAAATGAATAAGAATGGTAAATAGATGCAATTACATTGAAAATTGAAAAATTGTCCTCTTTTGCCCTTCCCCCAGAACGCGCCCCTAGCGGCTATCATCGGCAAAATACTTTTTGGCAACATGCCGTTTCTGAGAGCCGGGTTCGTAAGGGTCCTAAACCTGGGTTCAGATTTGCTCTAGCACGGTATTTCCGCAGAAAAAAATTTGCATCACACCGCGCCGCCAGTGTGGACAAGGCCTAAGACGAATATCCCATTTGTGCCATTCAGGTCTCATATAACACGATCGTAAACTTCAGCTGAGACCAAATGCTCTTGCATGCCTGGAGCCATCCGTGGGTGCGTTTAAAATGCAGTAATGCGCCATCTTTGGGGTTAAATATGTACTATAGCAAAGTCCATTCCTTGATACTGGGATAAAATGTCGCGATTTTCTCCGCAAACGTTCTTTCATGAGAGTTCGTTTTTAGGAAATCGCCTTTAGGCAGACAAATACGTTTAATTCTGACAGCACTAAGCCTCCCTCCACAAATTAAGAACAACATATTGGAAAATCTATTGAAAGTTATCGGGACATGATCACCACGACAGCGCATCAAGGATTGCCTTGGTCGGTATTTCGTTACCCGGTAATTATCTAATGACGTATAGGCGAGTTCTATCAAAACTGTAAACATCTTGGATGAGAAGCTCTGGCCTGCTCGTCAAAGGGACAATGGTTCCATTTGTAAGGCTGAAAAGAACTAGACCAGTCTTGTTTGATAAATTTATGTCATAAATTGTGGCGGCGATGACATGTTGACGGTAACATAATACGACGACTTTTCCCTCATCTCCTAAAAATATCCCATAGTCTACTCCTGCAGAAATACATATATCACTGCTGGGTATGATGAGATTCCCAGCAAATGTCCCCCTTTTGACGTCATAAATCAGGCATGATTTTTTCCGCCGGATTGAAGAGAAAAACATGAAATAACCCAGGTAAATATGTGCTACAATGTCGGTAACTTTTTTTGCTGTGTGGGGACCTATAAATTTGTCTTCCAGCAGATTTCAAAGTTCTATAGTTCCACTTTGTCACCGTACAACCACACACGTCCAGTCTTCTGGGGATTTTTGTCGCCAGGGAGCCACAACCAGAAGCAGAGAGTGGTGGGATCTGTACCCAAGTACAGAAATGATAAAATTGACAAGCCCACAACTTGATCTTTCCGAACAAATTCACAAATTTCTGACCAGATCGGCTTCCCTGTGACCGAATCGTGGTTGCAACGACAACAAAAGCACGATGTAACCAGGATTCACTCGCGCAGCGTCGTTCATGTCGAGGAGATCTCCTTGGAAACGGATTGCGTCCTTGGAGTTCTAAACTAAATCCACCAATGAGGAACCGGCAGAACTAAAAATCCAGATGGCAGCACCAGTACAAAAGGTCCAATATCCAATGCATTTTCAATTTAAAATTAAATTTTGTTGATTTTCTTCATAGAACTCATCAAAATAGATTCAAGGACCAGTAAAATAACATTTCTGGTGCTATTTTCCCATGCAGAGTAATTCAGGGATGAACTATTCAATAATCATTGACTTGGCAAAAGGATGATTTCTCATTGCAACCACGGTCCACTTGCCTGCAGGGCCCACTATTGGCAGAGCTTGTTATGCACGTTCCTCATTTTGCCGATTACGTACCGGTAGCAAACCGTGAAATTACACGTGCGACAAAAACATACTCCGACACCTTAAAGGGCCTCTAGAGGCAGATTTTTAGTGCATATTGATATGATTACTAACAGAGAATTGGTGGCATGGGGATCCAACTTGGGCATCATTTTTGAAGTAAAATTTCACAAATGTCACAATTTGATCCACAATTCATGAGTTCATGGTTACTAGCGCCACCTGTTGAATAGTCGCAGAACTGTGAGTAGCCCAATAGCAAGCTGCCTCTAGAGTCCCTTTAAAAGGATTTCCTCACGCTGAAAATTTGACCATGTGTATCTTTATTTTCACACGCGCCGGGAAAAGGCGTTATGTAAACGTCTCAAAACAGAGTGGCTCAATAAAAATGTTACACTTACAAAATGCTCAATCTCTTTTATATTAGGGAGTTTAAGAAATCAAACGATAAAGGTTAACTTTACGACAACGTTATTTTTCACACTGCGAATTCACCAGGTTATACATTGCATTTTAGTACGAAAAATAACGTTGTCGTAAAGTTAACGTTTATCGTTTGATTTCTTAGGCTAAGAATCCATTCACGCGATTTTCTTGCCGCAGACGCTCGAAAGCATTGTTTGTTTCCTCCGCATTGGTCCTGGACAAAGGATGCGACATCGCGCGGCACGAAAACCGCGTGGATGGATTCCATTAACGCGATTTTCTTGCCGCAGACGCTCGAAAGCATTGTTTGTTTCCACCGCGTTGGTCGTGGACAAAGGATGCGACATCGCGCGGCACGAAAATCGCGTGAATGGATTCTAGGCCTTAGGCTGGCTGTCCATTCACGCGATTTTCCAGCGGCAGACGCTCGAAAGCATTGTTTGTTTCCGCCGCGTTGGTCATGGACAAAGGAAGCGGCATCGCGCGGCACGAAAATCGCGTGAATGGATTCTTACGCTTAGCCTTAAACTCCCTAATTTCGGCATTTACGCTACTTGAAGAGCAAGCTCTCTCGATTAATTTGACACCAGCATATTCAAACTCCTTCCATGGCTGACTGCACAGGACAGATTTTATTGTTTCGTGTGAAATCTGACTTGCGCCATCTTCTCAGTGGTTGAACAGGACAAGAATTAATGACCAATCCTTTCTTTACTCTATCTATGGACAGCGAACAGGAAATTGACATGGTT
>NMRB01003223.1:52644-66937 GCA_002633025.1 Notospermus geniculatus | reverse complement strand
TCAAGTCTAGGCATTTGTTTACTACGTTTGTAGCTGTTTACTACGTTTGTAATAGGCACACCTGTCGTGAGTATATTTCCCTTCCTCGTTTATTCGGCTCAGGATTGTTTCACCATTAAACATCCAGAAGATCCGCACAAGGACAAAAACGGAAATACATTCTTGAGTTTGTTACTGTGTGAAGTTAGATAGGCTTTAACAACACTCCACGTGGTTTCTGATCGTGGTAAGATAACCCGCGAGACCTCAAACTTGCCAAGCTAGTGCTCCCCCCAGAGCAGTCCCAATCTATAAGGATCCCTCGGTTATTCGTGAGTATCCCGGTTAGTCCATCTCAGAAACCACTTTGTCTTTGCACGAACTAACACTGTTTTGCTGTCAGGACTCTCCGTCATTTGCTCAGGTATTGGACAGGTGATTCGGAGAATAGTTATCAGGAGGAAACACGTTTCCCATCTACAAGCATCCCGTACAGGTATTGCCGCCTGTACTTCGTTACCGGAACTACTCTGATATACGCAGAAGATCCCGTAGGAACTTTAGGTTAAAAGCGTGGAGTCCCCCCAGATCACCACCAACGACCCCCACATTTTACCTAATTCACGACCCGTACACGGTGGTGAACATTTTATTAAAGACCCGTACAATACGATGTATGGCCACAAAATCTACATAAATTTCTATTTTGGGTCAGGTTGTCTACAAGTCTTGAAAAGTCTTATTAAATTTGGAACTTCCATTTTCAATTCTTAAAAAGGTCTTAATTTTGACTTCAGAGACAATTTTGGAAAAACGTTATCAGTGTTTTTTTTTCTACCAATGCTTGCGTGGGCCATAGTTTTATTTGGGCCAGACTGTGGTAAAGTGAATACCTGTACCAAAATTTATCAGACAACGGGAAAAGATGAAAATAAGTCGTCCCCTTGACTGCCAGGCATCCACCAGGGATCTGTTTTCTCTGACCTCGAGAGGTACTGCGTAACTGGAACAGGCATCCTTGATTATATGCATACGAGATGGTTTTAATTCAGGCTTCTAATTATTTCTTCTGAAATTCTGAGCAGATTTGCACTTTAGAACAGTTTGACCTTGACCTCTGACATTCAAGGTAATTGCGTAATCAGAAAGCTCATTCTTTTAAGCTTCCACCATCACCAGGTTCTGAGTTCTCATGCTATAGGTGACGGTTGACTGTGACCTTGACCTCTGACCTTGAGAAGTATTGCGTAACTGGAAGAGGATCCTTGATTAAACCACTAGGGGATGGTTAACCCAGGCTTCTAATTGGTTTTCTAGTGAAATTCCGAGGAGATCTGCACTTTAGAACTGTTTGACCTTGACCTTTGTCCTTTTTTGGTCATCAGTACGGGGTCATTTTGTCAACTTCAAAGGGCTAGAGTCTATGTTTTGATAATCGTTACTATTGTGTTGAAACTTTTTATGTATTTTATCTCTATGTTGTAGCATGGAGGTATTATCAATAATACATCTATGGTTGTAGTGACTTCCTGATGAAATTTCAGTGACATCTAATTCTTGACTTTGTCACCAGGAGGCCTAAGCCAAATTCTCGACACCTGCTTTTTAGCTCACCCGTGAGCTTTTGTCGTCAGTCAGCGTCCGTCGTCGTCGTCGTCCGTTAGCAGGGCACGTTTCGTAACCGCTGGAGCTATTGATCTGAAACTTGGTACATATATACCCGTAGGTCAGATGAACTATGACGCCAAGTTTCGGTCCGATTCGATTCTTGGCTTGGCCCCCAGGTGGCCAAAACCAAAAACACAAAAACTGCAATAACTCCTGAACTAATGACTGGATCATCTCCAAATTTTTATCATAGGCATATCTAATTAGGATACATAACATATGTAACGGGTTTTTCATTTGACCTACTTTTCAAGGTTACAGAGGTCAAAGTTCGACAAAAGTAACGAACCTGCCACAGTTCTTAATTATTTCACCGAGAGTCTTCATATCTTGCATAAACGTGTATTAGCGGGGTACCTTCAAAAATACCGCGTTTCGGCCCGATCGGACATCCAATATGGCCGCCAGGTGGCGTAACCTGAAAATCATCCAAGTGCTAAAAACTCAGGAACGGCTTGACCCAGAGCGCTCAAACTTGATATTTATACCTCCCTCTTGATGACCTTTACATGCACGTCAAATTTCGACGTGATTAAACTTCCAATCATGGTCACCAGGTGGCGTAACCCGAAAATCATCAAATGTGCTATAACTCGGGAACGACTTGACCCAGAGCGCTCAAATTTGCTATGTGGCTCCGTCTAGATGACCTTTATCTGCATATGAAGTTTTGGCCCGATCGGACATCCAATATGGCCGCCAGGTGGCATAACCCCCAAATCATTGAAATCCTGCAACTTGGGAATGACTTGACCCAGATTGCTCATAACTGACATGCACCTCTCTCTGTCATTACACTATTTTTTTTCAAACGGGTGAGCACATGGTCCATGGACCATTTCATTCTCCTGAACCAAGCAACAGAACTTCATTAATTTTAGCTCACCGGGTTGAGCTCTTACATGTACTGTACGTGTCCGTCATCGCCATCCGTTAGCAGGACACTATAACCGCTAGGACTATTGATATGAAATGTGGTACATAAAGGCCTACCCCTAGGTCAGAGATGACCCTCAACACCAAGTTGCTTCCATATACGTGATTACTGCAACACAGTCATTTGTTCGCCCTGAACTACATGTACATATGTACGGTAATGTCCTTGATAAAACAATCAATTTTGAACATTTTTAGTCTTAAAACTATTCCGAATTGTAGAATTCACATTTCATGTCTTCATGTTTGATATGGTAATGGTAGGTGGTACTGAGCTAGATGTTTTATAAGGTGTGTGCGAAATGATTTGATGCGTTAATTGACATTGATGTGGATGTGGCGCATAAAATGCCATAGTGTATGTCAAAATATCATCTGATTACTCGGTACATGTATATAAAATAAAATAAAATGCAATCAAATTTGGAACCGATACAGAGCAGTAGAGAGTCAGGGGCGGATCCAGGATTTTGCCTACGGGGGGGGGGTGCAGACAGGGCCAAAAGGGCAATACCCTATGGAAAAGCCCAGGCCTCTTCAGGGACTTAGATTTAAACATATATACATCATATGCTATGCAAACAATGGGTCATATGAATAAAAACTAGCAAATGCTTTACTTGAATTTTGCAATACAAATGCACTATGCAATGCTGTAGAAATCTGAAGTAAAAGCATTTGCTTGTCTTTATTCATATGACCCAATGGATTCGAATTCGTATCGATTTCCGTAATTTGAAGCCCGAAATTCGAATTCGTTAGCCTACATGTGTGAAGAGCATCCTCGATGAAAGGCGAGAGCGACCTGGACGGGGCGGGACAGAGCCATACGAAGGTCCCGGAGTTTGGGGGCAAAGATTTGACAAAATGCCGGGCCGCATCCTAGTCCCTAGCAGCGAGCGCCGCAGGCGCGAGGCGAAATATCGGCGGGGGGTCCGGGGGGCCTCCCCCGGGAAAATTTTAGAAACTAAGAGTGCTTTAACGCCATTTCCCGGCACGGAAATGCCTTTTTTCGGCTTTGTGCCGAAGAAGGCACTCTCTGCCAAAAGAGGTAGGCTATCCTAAAGGATCAAATATCGGCGGGAGGTCCGGGGGCGTCCCCCGAGAAAATTTTAGAAACTAAGAGTGTTTTAACGCCATTTCCTGGCACGGAAATGCCTTTTTCGGCTATGTGCCGGAAAAAATACTCTGCCGAAAGAGGCACCCTGGAGGCGAAATGTCGGCGGGGGTCCGGGGGCCTCCCCGGGAAAATTTTAGAAAATAAGAGTGCTCATAACGCTATTTCCCGGCATGAAATGCCTTTTTCGGCTCTGTGCCGAAGAAGGCACTCCCTGCCGAAAAAGGCACCCTATGCCGAAAAAGGGCACTCTGGCCTGGAAGGGGGGGGTGCGCACCCCCTGCTCCCCCCCCCCTGGATCCGCCCCTGGATGTACCCCTGTTACATGTATCCTGTGTGACACTCGCCATAAATTTCACTATTGTAAATAAAGATTATATACACTATAACAGTTTTGATATTGCGTTCCTCCGCAATGTAGGTATCCGCATTGCGACAATTAATCCGAGTTAAGAAATGGCACAAGATCCTGTTCCTGAGCGCTGCAAACTTCGCGTCCAGGAACATGATTCTGTTCCCAGGCGCTAGGTGGCGCGGCGCCAAGAAACAACATCTTGTGCCCAGGCGCGGCGTTTGGAAAGCGCCCTGGAACATAATCCATCCCATGGTTTTAGGTGCATTTTCCTGGCATCTGAGAGCAAAATACTCAAATTTTTTGTGATTACATTTTTCTTGCTAGAAAATCATTACTATTCTACCAAAAATAGGGAGGCGTACGCCCCCACGCCCCTCGATCCGACCCTGTGACATGCATGATATGATCCCAATAATAGGATGGTAATAGTATGCTGACCGGGAAAAATAGCTGGCTTCCAGTACAAATGAAATGGCCAGGGCCATTGTGCTCACCTCTGTGATAAGTCTCCATGGTTAAGTGTGAAACTGTGACTATCATGGTGAATGTTGAAGGATCAGTACAGATAAGATAAAGCTGAACACACCAAGAAGTATTTTTATGATCTGATCAGTATTATCATTCAATGACATAAACTCAGGTGATGGCAGCCAGAAGGAGTACAATTTCCGAATACAATGAATACAAGTGGTATTTGTGAAAAAACTGCTTTCCTGTCTAGGTCACAGATGTCAAAAATTTATTTTTCAAGATGGCCACCTGGTGGCCACACTTGACGTTCCTTGGGACTGAAATTTTAGCAGGAATGTACAGGATACTTGCATAGATATTTAGACAACATTGAAACATCGTAACATTTACTACCGGTGAGACATGGCCAAAGTCAATTTTTCAAGATGGCCGCCTGGCAGCCATGTTGAATATCTCAGCAACCGTGCCACCTAACGGTCTCAAATTTGACGTGACGGTTCCTAGCAGATGTTACAACCATATAATATAACTTTTTCACTTGTAAAAGTCACAATAAGGCCAACCTGACCCCCCCCACCACCAAAATTTGGTTATTATGTAACCTTGATGGATCAGATCAGGAATTGTTTTAAAATGGTCAGCTACTGCCTGTGTATCCACCTGTCAAATATTGGTCATATATTTCAAGTAATAAAAAAGTTATAATCAGGGTCTTAGTTTTGTAGATTCCACTTTTCGCACTACAAAACTAAGACCCCAGAATATCTCGGCAACCGTGCCACCTAACGGTCTCAAAGTTCGCGTGACGGTTCCTAGCAGATGTTACCACCATATAATATAACTTTTTCGCTTGTAAAAATCACAATAAGGCCAACCTGACCCCCCCCCCCCCACCAAAATTTGGTTATTATTAACCAGAATATCTCGGCAACCGTGCCGCCTAACGGTCTCAAAGTTCGCGTGACGGTTCCTAGCAGATGTTACAACCATAATTATAATATAACTGTTTCGCTTGTAAAAATCACAATAAGGCCAACCTGGGTCTTAGGGTCTTAGGTCTTAGTTTTGTAGATCCCAAGGGTCTTAGGTCTTAGTTTTGTATACACCCGACTTTATGCGTTAGGTGACTCTTTATCCCTCCCCACCTTGATCATGTTGATAAGACTGGTGTCCTGTCCATCCTATATATTGCCAGTGGTAACACCGAGGCTATGCGTTAGGTGACTCTTTATCCCTCCCCACCTTGATCATGTTGATGAGACTGGTGTCCTCTCCATCCTATATATTGCCGGTGGTAACACCGAGGCTGTACTGATACTATGTCGAAACCTTAGCCAACAAAAATGGCTGCCTTTCTTTTCATCACTTGAGACGCTCAACGCGCTGTTATAGCGTAACTAACCCTTCATCAGGTAAGGTAACATGCTTCAACTCATACTTTTATGTGTAGCAACAGACTCAATGCCTAATTGGTAACTTGGATCATTCAAATAGATAGACTTGAACAGTCATGTCGAGCATGCATTGACACAAAACATGATCAACCTCACCACCATGAATTAGTGCTGTGGTATACGGCGTACATTGACCGCTCTGTAGACCTATAAATGAGAATGCCTACAGGTCAAAGGTTACGTCGGCCGTAGCTAGATACAAAACCTAACGCATACAGTCGTGCTTTCAATAGGCCTAGCCCGAAAGCCTAGAATGAACATGTGAAAGGATTTTAAAGATTAAAATGGATTCAAGTAGGCCTAAACCGATTCACCGCCAGAGATGCTCCTTTCCCACCCATAGAGTTTTGCTGACGAGAAATAAGCATAAACCGACGAATTCATCATACAAGTGCCGTCTTTTTCGGTCGTATCATCTTACCTGGCAGAATAGGTAATCGGATGCCTGTCTTTTTTTAAAGTCCCCCCTCGGTAACCTACAACCAGAGTGAAATTATGTGACGGTGGGATCCAGATCCATATTATATTAGTGGCTGTTCAGCTTGTGCTGCCAACTTTTAATGGAACGTCAAGATACGGTTCGTGTGATAGTTGTTGTGGTCCTCTGTCGTCACTATCTGGTGTAGGCCTGATGCGTAGTTCGTCATAACTTAGGGACTTATATTCCAGTGTGAGCGTCTTGTGTACCTATGTGGCGTTGTATTAGTTCAAGAAGCCAAGTGGAAGTAAAGATCAAGTCGACTGTTTTTGGAACCACGCGTTGGGTGGTCATTTCTTCTTCTTGGAACCTTTTATAAGTATTTGCCAGTAAGGCTGAATTCACATACAGCTGCACTCTCCCGGGTATCTGGCCATAAAGTAGTTCCTTTATGGCCAAGTGGTTGGCGCGTTCGCCGCCGAACTCGAAGTTGAGCACGCTTAGTACTTGGATGGGTGACCGGCGCGCGTGCAGGTAACAGGCGACTTGTTCCAAAAATAAAACATGTTTGATATTCATTCTCGACTTGTCATTCTCCACCGTTCCGTCCCGACAATCTCGCAGATACAACGCGTGGACAAACCGCCTCATGATCTTAGCAACTTCGGCGCATTTGTCCAGATTCAGCTTTAAGCCTGCCAAGACATTCACTGAAGGCATGAAAAGTGTGGGATGAATTTCTTGGACAAGTTGCCTGCAAGGTCATCGTACACTTTACACACCATCTCTTCGTGATCCAGATCAGAATTCATGAAGTGCTCCACATTATTCAGAAAACACATTTTCAAGTGATAACTTGTGATGTACTTATCGACATGCCTCGCCCAAGACCCATCATCCGTGACCAGAACACGGCACACATCAGGATTACGAATGCATTTTGCTGTAACGTACACATCTCTCATGTGCTGATCTAAACTCCTCATGTGCTCCTTTTCTAAGTGAGCAAATGATATCCGCCACAGAGCTTCATCAGTGAAGCCGGTGTAAGGTTCTCCACTACAGATCCAAAATGGACCAGTTTGTTTTAAACAGAGAGGAACTCGCTCCAAAACATTCTATGGTAGCTTTCACTTCTTGTCTCAAACAATTTGTCACTTTGATTTCTACAACAATAAGCATAACCGTGGCCAACATTCATGATATTATTGGCCTCTGATTCCGCCAGATCTACAGCGAAGAGAAAATCCATCTCATTTGGGAGGCCGACTTTTGTTCCCTCGTGTGAACTGCCACAGCCCTCTACTTGAGCTTGTGAAAAAGTCGCACAATCGCTGACAATGATATGCATCAACTGACGGACCAATTTGGTTATATTCCTCATAGTTGGTGCTTGTGTGTTCAGAACATTGCCAATTGTTGGAATATTGCGGATGGACACCATTCTTGGGCAGAGCACAAAGCAGGAGGTGTTCATATCAAGTCTTTGAATGACATCCTTGGCAGTTGCAGCTTCATGTAAAACACGATAATCTCTGGTCGACACGCCCTCAAATACAGGTAACGATTCCAAGCACATCTCGTCATTCAGATCCGGTGTCGTAGAATGTCATGCCCCCCGATACGAGATGCCCCACAACAATAGATTCTGACGGATTAAGGTTCAGCCGGGCACTGACAAACAGAACTTCTGTTATCAGATGTCCCCTGAACAAAAGAAGCGGGCATCTGATATCGGGGGCATTACATTCTACGACACCTGCTCACTGCAGTCGGAACCTGCAATCGTCAAGAGACGAACAATCTCAATGTGTCCGTAGGCTACTCACATGCTAAATGTAGTGGTGTTGATTCCTTGATTATTTGTGGTGGGGAGGCGGAGGAATAAAATCGTCCACTTCGATTGATATCATATCCCATGTCAAGTACAGTCTCGACTGTATCAGTGCCTGGTGAGGCCACTGCCAGGGTCAGTAGACATTGGCTAGTTTTTATATCATTGATTTGAGTTTCTATCGGTCTAATGATTGGCATGCCTCGGTGGTACAAATGGTGCCACTGTGTAATATGTCCGACCCTGAGTAACATGTCGCATGTTACATAGATGTCAGCACCAGCTTCAGCTAAGAATTTCATCATTTCACTGTCATCAGCTACTGTTGCTGCATGCAGTGGGGTTACACGGTCCACAAATGGACGATGTCTGTCAGCACCCAACTTTACCAAATGCTCCACCATGTCTGTATCGCCTGAAAGACGTGCATTATCGAATGGCTTCATCCCAAATGTGGTGGTCACATTCATATCTGCACCATGCTCGGACAGGCTGGTGATGATATCCCAGAGCTGACGTCCAAAAGCCGAGAACAAGGCGCTCGTTCCATGTGTGCTGGTGCAGCGCAAGTCAGCTCCAAGGTCAACAAGTGTCTTCACGAGGTTCTTGTCTCGAATTCTAACTGCCTCATGCAAAGCTGTTACATTGTCATTACATCCATCATTCATGTCTGCACCGGCATCAAGCAACATCTTGACTACGTCAGTCACGTCATTCTCCAGAGGCTTCATGATGGCATAATTCAAACAGCTAATTCCCTCTAGTTTCCCCCTATTCAAGTCTGCACCAAGATTCGCAAGCAGTTTCACCATATCGATGTCCTGGTTCTCTACAGCAAGGTGGAGTGGTGTAACATACACGTCACATTTGCTTTTCATATCAGGTCCATGTGCCATAGTAGGCTTTTCTCATGATATGTGTTGGGAGGTTTGTTCACCTCAGTGGACAGAGCAACGTATATAGCTATCTGTAGCAATGTTAGTCCTGTTCTACAACGTTGGTTATTAACATCGGCACCCAGTTCCACGAGAAATTGAACCATTGGTCTGTTGGAATGTTTTACCGCCAGGTTGAGTGGTTTTCACATAATCAAACTTTACATTCATGTCTGCTCCGTTCATGATTAACACCCCTAACAAATCCGGACTCAATATAAATGCCTGCGAAATCAGGGGTACTTCTGTTATGTCTGCCTCATTGAGATTTGCCCCAACTCACCTAACACTTTGATGATTTTCATATCATTCTTCAGAACAGTTTCGTGGACAATCAATGCCTTTTTGTAGGTAGCATTGACATTTGTTCCCAATCGAAGTAACTGCTTCAAGAAACGTTCAACCTTTTTGTTCACATGTTTGGAAATGTGTTTTGGTGGCCGGTTATCATTGACATATTTGAATTTACTTCCTCAAGGAATAATGCATGAGACACGGCAGTTGCCTCCAGGATGTGAGTTGAATCAATCTTTGCTCCGTGGTCTACCAGAGTCCATACCATACCTGGACGACCCATCTGTACTGCTTCCCACAGCAATAGAAGGTCCAGGTCATATTTTATGTTCACGTCTGTGCGGCACTTCACTAAAGTCGGCGTCAGGTTCCCCAGGTCCTGGTGAATGCCAAACCTATTGTTGTCAATCTCTTCTTGTTTTTTTTACCTGAAATCATTCCTCCTTTGCTGATCAGGTATTCAAGTATGTCACAATCATTTAGTTCCAATGCTTTGTAGATGACGGGCTCATCAGTAATCAATCCATTGTAATCAGCTCCCAGGTTGGCTTGGCACCTGTAGATCCCCTCATCTTGAATACCCTCAGAAATAGCATCAAAAACAGGACTGATGTTGGTAACGTTACGGACATTAACATCGGCACCATTCTCGACCAGCATTTTGATGATGTCGTTTCTACCTGAATTAAGGGCATCATCTAGAGCTGTTGTTATATTGTAAGATACTTTAAATTCGTTTTTCTAAGACCAGTGCCAGATATGCAGGCCTCACGTCAAGTCCAACCCCTTATTGCCTTCAGTTGAATATGGTTGGCCAATTGGCAGGGTATTGTGTCCTTGTGTGCACCGATGCCGAGAAGGTCACCAGGTCTGTTACACTGAGTTAGACTGAACTGATTCATCTTTTGTTAGATTTATTGATCACGCATGGTGGGGTGACTTTAGAATTTGTAGTATACGGGGCGTGGCTTGTGGCTTTTCTATTTTGACCAGTATTTTGACCACACAGTTGCAAGAGCAGGTCAATGGAGAGTGTGAACCAATCAACCTGAATGGACTAAAAGTAGGCCCTATGACCTCATTCATATTAAAGCGGAGGGTGGTGCATAAGGATATAATGCACTGGTCTTAGAGAAATGAATGTAAAGTATGTTCACATCTGCTCCGAGACGACATAAATGGCCCAACATTTCCTTATCTTCTAAAGCAATCTTAATTGCACCATAACCTGTCACTTTCCCTCCAATGACATCCACCCCTAACTTAAGGAAAACTTCTAGAGCTCTGACGTCCTGTCGTCTTACAACTTCATGTAATGATGTGAATTCATCAAATCTTGCATTGAGGTCAGCCCCTTGAGCATGCAAAATGTGTATCATTCTTATTGTGCTTTGAAATTTTTGCTCCCATGCATTCTTGTAAGCCAACAAGACATAGTGCACAGGTGTCATCCTCTGAAGATCTTTAGCATTTACGTCTGCTCCATATTCCACCAATGTTTCTACCATTTTCTCATCCCGCCTGGCTGCAGCAACATGTAGAACTGTTCTCTGATAACTGTCTCGTACATTGATGTTGACTTCTGCGTCTGTCAGCCGCTTTACTTGTTCACCATCATTAGCTTTTACGGCTGCTAATAGTTCTATAAACCCCGGCATGGTGAAAGCTCTAAAATGATAAGTTAGAGAAGAATGTCAGTAACTTGTGTGGAACAGTTGTAATATGGAGAAATATTAAGCATGGAAGGAAGTCTTTGTAAATCTGGTTTAGTGTATAATTTTTCCGTTGTTGGGGTCGAAAATTTGCTAAATTCGGAGACGACGTAACTTATACTTGTCATTTTGTGTGTAGTTTTTGTGCTTGTACGTGCATTTTGGATATCTTACGTATTCATTGTATTGTAAACAATTCTATGACATAGAGAGTACACAGGCATAAAGCAGGTCGAACTTGTATGAAAACTTGACTTACCATAGATAGGACAATGTTCCCCCAACAAGAGAAATAGGTCACCTAAAAGGGAGTAAGAAACAAAAGTGGAAAATAAGAAGTGGGAAATTTTGGAATTTTGCGTGAATTTTTTCAATTTCTCAAAATGGACGAAAATTTTTTCCCATTTTCAGAAATACCGCCCGAAAAATCAGACGAAATGTCATGTCATTTCAAGAAAATTTCTCAAAATGGGAAAAAATTTTCGTCCGTTTTGAGAAATTGAAAAAATTCACGCAAAATTCCAAAATTTCCCCACTTCTTATTTTCCACTTTTATTTCTTACTCCCTTCTAAGCAGTGAATATATTATAGCCACTATTGTGGCTATCTTTAATGTCCGGTGGGCACGTCCAAGAGTGACCAGATTTTGAAATGTCAGCCGTGGTTTGGAACATTTTTCTGTATGTCCTCAATTTCTGTCCTGTGTTGGCAGACAGGCAGAAGACAGTGACCATAGCAACGACATCAATGGCTCAGCACGGGTGTATTCACCAGGGCCGACCGAATCGAAACTCCGATAGCACTAACATGGCCTAACAGAGAAACTCTGTGATGACAAAAGGCATTGCATACCTCTCTGTTAGGCACTGTTAGTGCTATCGGAGTTTTGATTCGGTCGGCCCAGATGAATGACGTTACTCCAGAACATTCTTTTCATGAAAAAATGGACATTGATTTTGTGTTTGCTTTGAATTGCCTTTGCAATAAATCTTTGAATTGCGTTTGCAATAAATCTCCTAGTTCTATATTTGCCTGGGGGTGGGGAGTGGGGTATGATCCAGACCAGAGAAGTTTGTCGTGGTTGAGGCACCCATCAGAGGGTTGCTCCGCCCATAATGTCACGACCGAGCGGTGTAATAAGTTATCGTGCAATATTGAAGAGTAGCGTGGTTTGGGTGAGTAGCTGCCGAAGGATAGCATGGCTGAAGAAGGGTTATTGTCATCCTGGGTACACGACATCGAATGTCGACAAGTGAAATTGTACCCTGGGTCCACTTCCTTGGTACAAACTGTACCCAGTTTCTGATTTAGAGACCTAGGCACGAGCTCATTCCCAAGATCTCGTCGGACACATGTGATATTTTTGTAAAGCTCAGGTCACACTCTGGCGACTTAGGCGGGCGAATCCCCGCGAACTAGAATGAAATGGTCCATGGACCATGTGCTCACCCCTTTGGACATAACAGTGTAATGACAGAGAGAGGCATGTACATGGTCCATGGACCATTTCTTTCTAGTTCGCGGGGATTCGCCCGGCTGTGTCGCCACAGTGTGACACGGGCTTAAGGGCAATATATCTTCGTAGTCAGCCGGCCAAAACCCCTAATATAACTTTTGATGGCATTGGATGTTAAAGTTGTTCCGATGGGTAGGTAAGTATGACTATGAAATTGTCTTTCAGAATCAACCGTTGGCTGAAGGTCAAAGGGCATGTCAGGGAAATTGTCCAAAGTCCATTTTCGCGACCGTAAGTCGCACAAGTTTCAAATTTGGAACATGGTTAGATATCATGGTAAGAAAGACAAAACAGGTGTAGCTGAAACAATATGGTGACCTTGACCTAATTAATTAAACAATGATGTTTTTTCATTGGAAAAAGTAATAGGAACAGCTTTAAAGTTCACCCATCTATGAAATATACACTTAGCTAGACATGGGCCATTGAACCATCTTTTTTGAAGATGGGGATTTGGCCTAGTGGTTTAAGGCGTGCTGCCCCTTTAAGGCGTGCTGCCCCTTAGTGCTGGCGATTGATGCCTTATGCGAGGGTCCGTGGGTTCGAATCTGGTAGGAAGCAATGTCTTTCACCTTAGAGGCCCGACTTCTATTTCATATTCTATACCTGTATCTCCTTTATGTGACCCCTCGCATAACATAAAACTGTTTGGTCGGAGATTGTTTGGACTACTCGCAGGGTACTGATGGACGCCTCGTTTAAACATGGGCCATTGAACCATCTTTTTTGAAGATGGGGATTTGGCCTAGTGGTTTAAGGCGTGCTGCCCCTTAGTGCTGGCGATTGATGCCTTATGCGAGGGTCCGTGGGTTCGAATCTGGTAGGAAGCAATGTCTTTCACCTTAGAGGCCCGACTTCTATTTCATATTCTATACTTGTATCTCCTTTATGTGACCCCTCGCATAACATAAAACTGTTTGGGTCGGAGATTGTTTGGACTTCTCGCAGGGTACTGATGGACGCCTCGTTTAAACATGGGCCACTGAACCATCTTTTTTGAAGATGGGGATTTGGCCTAGTGGTTTAAGGCGTGCTGCCCCTTAGTGCTGGCGATTGATGCCTTATGCGAGGGTCCGTGGGTTCGAATCTGGTAGCAAGCAATGTCTTTCACCTTAGAGGCCCGATTTCTATTTCATATTCTATACTTGTATCTCCTTTATGTGACCCCTCGCATAACATAAAACTGTTTGGGTCGGAGATTGTTTGAACTACTCGCAGGGTACTGATGGACGCCTCGTTTAAACATGGGCCATTGAACCATCTTTTTTGAAGATGGGGATTTGGCCTAGGGGTTTAAGGTCGATCTATACCCATTGCGTGACGCCGAACTACCCAACTTAAACTCGTGATAATTCATTGATAACAATGATTAAAAAAACATTTCTGGTACGGTACGTTACGTATGAAGCATCTAAGTGAACTTTCACCCTAAATAACTGGATCCTATTTCCGGATTGCCCAGAAAAATGACTTTGTTGGAAAGGCCGAAAAAAATTCCTTGAGCAATTTTCCGTCAACATGCTATGTCGCATCGAAGCAAACTCTGTTGGAAAAGACGCAGCCATACCTGGTGCATGTCGGTATAACCGCAGATTTTTAAAAAA
>NMRB01003223.1:11078-45529 GCA_002633025.1 Notospermus geniculatus | reverse complement strand
TTTGAGTAAACTCTGTTCGGCCACTTGTGACCAAAGCACCAGTGACAGAGCTGAACAATACCCGCAGTGGACACAAAAGATTTAGGGTCAGCACGTACACTGAAGATTGGTTTTCGAAAACAATATACCAGGGTGAGCGGATTTAATCTGAATGTGAATGACTGGTCGCACAAAGGCTAGTTCCGTGGATTGCCACTAGGGAATGAGCTCAGCTATAGGTAGCCCCCCCCCCCGCCTTAAGGATTGAGGCTTTGGAATGTTGTTGGTCCAATGGTTCGACGATGGATTAAAATGTACGCTATAAAAACCATAACCGCAGGATTAAAATTTGGCTTAAAATTTTACAAACTTTTTTCTCGGACAGGCATTCCCGCGACTGTCATTCCTTTCAAACCTTGTCCCTCACCAGTCTAACTGACGTGCGAATGGTTAGACCCGGCCAGGTGTGTAGTACCACTGGGTTTAATATTGTGAGTAAGACGACTGAAGTTGAAATTGTGACAACAGATGAGGTTGTATTTGCGGCCCATCATTTGGTTGTTGTGTGGAATTTGAAGAAATGCATAATGTAAGCTTCCTCTGAAAAGTGGCGTGAATGATTATAATGTTATCTTCCTACAGCTTCCCATCAAATGTAGAATGAATTCATCCAGGGCCGAGCCAAACTCATCTGTTATTTTGTGCAGTGACCGCGGCATCGGCAGTCGCTGAAACGAAAAGATTCGACCAAATGAAATTAGGCTTATTATGGTCTGCCGTAAAAACACTAAGAGAACAACGAGTGTGAAACTAGGCGCACACCGACGAATATTGCTCAGACGTATTTGGCACAGACTCATTCGAACTGGCAGATCATGAATGGCAGTCTGCGCCTGACGGCAGGGCCATATTCACGGCTCGTTTACCGGTAACATCTGACGGTACCTTATCAACAGCAACATGAAGAGGACAAGCAACCCATACGAATAGGGAACGTCCATGCTGAACAGCTCCGCATCAGGAGATCCAATGAATGTCCTAATTTTATGAAACAAACATGTAGTCTATTGATGCACAGGTTACAAAATCATCGATACACAGCTTGCAAAATCATCGAAACATTATGTTGCACAAGTATTGATACACAGGTTGCAAAATTATTGATAGACAGGTTGCAAAATTATTGATACACATGTTGCAAATTTATTGATAGACATGTTGCAAAATTGATACGCAGGTTACTGAATCACGTGAACGTCTAGTATTAAAAGACCCTGGTCTCGGAGAGCAAGGAGTGATGTCACGTTCGCTGCGGGTCGAAGCAAATTTTCAAAAGAGGGGCCTAAAAAGAAAACTTGCTGATTTTATTTAGCTCACCATCATGAAACCTTTACCCGTCTTAGCCGCGGTGATTTTCGAGCTTCATTTCGATAGTCGAACGATGAACTCGAGGGCCATGGTGTCCGCCATTCATTGCGGTATGGTTTGTTTGATTCAGACCAAGTGTGATGGTTTTTTCGTTTCTTTGGAAACTGCAGATGATGTCTGTCAATTTCATGAAGGAGTAATACCCTGTATTGCACCAGCAAGAATAGGAGGAACTCAACATTGGTTAAGAAAGGTGGTACCGTTACTCTGAACTTTCAATTACAAATCCTTATCGTTCATATTTCTGTCTTAAGGTCGATCTATAGTCATTGGATTTTCCCCCAAGACAAGCGCATTCCAAGCGACCCACTGGCGTGTAACTGAATGAATCATAATGAATAATAATTGCCTCAACTCTGTTCGCCAATTTAAGGCCGCGTTAGCCCTCAAATAGATTTTATTGTTGTCAGTCAATTATAGGCCTTGGCTGATTTCCCCACGTAATATTTGGAAACGCACTATAGTGAACGTGTGTTGCAAATAGTAAACAAACCCACGTGAAGAATAAAGTTTCAAAATTGTGAGCAGTTTTTCTCCCACTTTTATAAACATTTTTTGAACTTTGAAAACGGAAGTGTGTTGTTCACCAAATGGATCTTGTCCGTATAACAGCCGATTCTGGGTTTTTGAAGTAGATGTCCGCGAAATTCACGAAACAGAGAAACTTTTGTGGAGTAAAAGCCAAACTTTGTTAATTATAAGCTTAATTAGCAATTTTTTTAAAAATCTGCGGTTATACCGACATGCGCTAGGCATGGCTGCGTCTTTTCCAACAGAGTTTGCTTCGATGCGACATAGCATGTTGACGTAAAATTGCTCAAGGAAATTTTTTCGGCCTTTCCAACAAAGTCATCTTTCTGGGCAATCCGGAAATAGGATCCAGTTATTTAGGGTGAAAGTTCACTTAGATGCATCGTACCTAACGTACCGTATCAGAAATGTTTTTGTAATCGTTGTTATCAATGAATTATCACGAGTTTAAGTTGGGCAGTTCGGCGGCACCCAATGGGTATAGATCGACCTTAAAGATGTTTTTTATGCACTTCATCATTTTACTTGGAATAGTCTCGTCACGACTCGATCACGGAATGTTGGCTTGTTCCTGTCGTATAACGTTGAAAAATATGGAAAATCGTTTTAGATTTGACACTGCAGACAAGTTGGTGTCTGTTGTTCAAAGTAGAAGTTGCCATCGCAATATTTCCGAGGGCGCCAACAATGACGTCATAACACAGTTACGGTGCTGGCAGCTGGAAGTGCTGACATTCTGTGCCTGCCGTACCGGACACAACAGGCGATTTTTAGCTCACTCGTCAGCTTTTATCGTCCTGCGGCGTCCGTCGTTGTCCGTTAGCAGGACACGTTTCGTAACCGCTGGAGCTATTGATCTGAAACTTGGTACATATATACCCCTAGGTCAGATGGCCTATGACACCAAGTTTCGGTCCGATTCGATTCTTGGCTTGGCCTCCAGGTGCCAAAACCAAAAACACAAAAAGTGCAATAACTCCTGAACTAATGACTGGATCGTCTCCAAATTTTTATCATAGGTGTATCTAATTAGGATACATAACATATATAACGGGTTTTTGATTTGATCTACTTTTCAAGGTCACAGAGGTCAAAGTTCGACAAAAGTGACGAACCTGCCCCACAGGTCTTCATTATTTCACCCAGCATCTTCATATCTTGCATAAACATGTCTTAGAGGGGTACCTTCAAAACTACCGAGTTTCGGTTCGATCGGACATCCAATATGGCCGCCAGGTGGCGTAACCTGAAAATCGACCAAGTGATATAACTCAGGAACGGCTTGACCCAGAAATCTCGAACTTGATATTTACCTCCCTCTAGGTGACCTTTACAAGCACGTCAAATTTCGGCCTGATTAAATTTCCAATATGGCCGCCAGGTGGCGTAACCTGAAAATCATCAAATGTGCTATAACTCAGGAACGACTTGACCCAGAGCGCTCAAATGTGCTATGTGGCTCCGTCTAGATGACCTGTATGTGCATGTGAAGTTTTGGCCCCATCGGACATCCAATATGGCCGCCAGGCGGCATAACCCAACAATCATTGAAGTCTTGCAACTTGGGAATGACTTGACCCAGATTGCTCATAACTGGCATGTACCTCTCTCTGTCATTACACTGTATGTCCAAACGAGGGAGCACATGGTCCATGGACCATTTCATTATTGTATTGCGACGAGTAGCTACAGTTTTCCGACCCCCGCACATGAGGCAATAACTGAAGACTTTTATCGCCTAATTACGTGGTATTGAAAGGCCTATTCGATTTTTCCATCGGGGCTGAAGTCAAAGCATTAGTGGCCCTGGTAAATACGGAAGAGGCCATATCAAGCTACTCCTCTGGGTCTTTTACTTGCCTTGCAAAGGTACAAGATGCAAGGCACCATTGGCTTACTGTCCCGTGGGACAGACCAGCCAGGGATGATTAATCCCATATGGCCCAGACTGGATCCGAACCAGACGTAATGAAAGAGAACGCCTCACGTACGAGAGTGCCCGCTTTATTGTGTTGCGGACACTCCAAAACAGAGAGACATGGCATATTTATCAGTGCTTCCCCAATGTCAAATTGCGGCTTAATCCGTGAATGTTATACCGGACCTCTCGACCCCAAAAAGAGGAGATGACGGTGGCGGTGTGGCCAAGCGTGTGCTCGTGTGCGGTAAACATTGCTCAACCAACCTTCTAAACCAACCTTTTGATTCCTTTTAAATTTTCGCGGGATTTGAATGGCAAACATGTACTCTACCCAGGACATGAATCTTACTAATTATCTTATAATTTTCTTAATAAGTATCTTAGCTATTTCTTAGTAAGATCTTAGTAAGAAAAATCTTAGTAAGATTATTCTTGTAAGATTCTTACAAGAAAAATCTTACCAAGATTTTTCTTGTAAGAATCTTACAAGAAAAGTCTTACTAAGATTTTCCTTACTAAGATTTTTCTTACTAATATCTTAGTCAGAAAAATCTTACTAAGATTTATCTTGTAAGAATCTTATAAGAAAACCCTTAGTAAGATTTTTCCTGCTAAGATATTAGTAGGAAAAATCTTGCTAAGATTTTAGTCAAGAAAAATCTTACTAATATCTTAATAAGAATAATACTACTAAGAAAGTTTAGTAACAAGATGATGTGATGCTTGTAAGGGCATGCCACACGCTCACTTTTCCACTGTGTATGGCGATCTGTTGCTCTTCCTGAGAATCCGTGGGAGAATGTATTCCCCAACTCATAACGTCATCAGATTTGCATTTGCTAATAATAAAAATGAAATGTTAACACTGGACATTCAGTGAAAAATCAGAAGATTGAAGATTTTTTTTCATTTACTGTATTAGATCAAGTGATTATTCTCGGGGCTGCAGTGGTATTGGATTCCTTGTTTGTTCAGTCATTTCATGGATTGGATTCCTACTGGACAGGTGTGATAGAATCTGATGCCCCCACCCTCTTGATGTCCCCATGCATTGTTTGTTACAGGATTAAGGGTATTGGTCTCTGGAGTCCAATGAGGAACAGATGTGAAGGCAAAAAAATGTCCTAGGAGATGTGTCCTGGGAACAAAAGATCCTATTATTAATCTCGGCGATTGGTTTCTATAGTCATTTTGCTTATTCCATCATTCAACAATAGAAGTGGATAATTTTTACAGGAGACACTCCTTACTTCTACACCGGCACAACAAGCCCTGCCAGTAGGGGGACCTAGCCTGGTTCCACTGGCCTCCACAGATGCCTTTGGGGTGGAAGAGTATGAGCTCAACACCAAATCCCCCATGACTTAAACCCCACCATCTCGGACTTTCATGAATTTATGAATACCTGTTGAAACATTCCCACTGTCATTCAACAATAGAAGTGGATACTTTTTACAGGAGACACTCTTTACTGCTACACCGGCACAACAAGCCCTCCAAATAGGGGGACCTAGCCTGGTTCCACTGGCCTCCACAGATGCCTTTGGGGTGGGAGAGTGTGAGCTCAACACCAAATCCACCAATGACTTAAACCCCACCATCTCGCACTTTCATGAATTTATGAATACCTTTTGAAACATTCCCACCAACCTCTACTCCCTGGAAACGAAGTGTGACCCCACACAAGTTCCACCCAGAAAAATTTGACCCAGTCTGAGAAATCCCCCTCCCAAATTTGCTGAACACCACAGTGTTTTATTGGCTATGTAGGAAGTCTGATCACAATAAAAACGATACACCCCCTAGTTTTTCGTGCCTTTTTACCAGTGCCTTTTCACTGGACCTTTTTTTACCGAATCCCAATCAAACTAGACCAATAGTATTTACACAATAATGGTATACAATACAATGATTTACCTCAAAACACAAATCAACTTTTTTCTCCACCAAGTGAGCATCTATTGCATTCTCCACATATGTTCATGATCACAAAATCATTGTCTTCAATTTAACAAAGCTTTCAACAAACTGACCCATGCAATATGATGATCATTGTCTTCAATTTAACAAAGCTTTCAACAAACTGACCCATGCAATATGAGTATGTTCTAACTTGGAGGAATTATACTGTCAGTATAAATCCTCCAAGGTTCTAACATTTTCAACTTTATACACTATGCATGAAGAGTGTCAACAAAATGATCCTTTTTGATGGGCAGAACATTTCCCCCTACTTAACTGCTCTTTATTCTTGTGCAGATAAGCATAACCATCAATATGGTGAAGTTTGAATAAATTTGGCCCATACATAAAGCTTCCTTTGAGCAAAATAACTTACATTTTTAGCAAAAATTTCTCTCATCAAAGTCAGGTTTCTGCCAAACTAACCATCTTGGAAATCAGTTCCAATCAAACAAGAAAAAGTTTGTTTTAATACACAGTGGTGTGTACATGTACTACAACAGTCAACCCTGACCTAACAAAAACTATTCACACCTTGCCCAGCACCACACAGAAGCTTATCGAGGTGCTAATTAGTGGTGTTAGTTAGTATTAATTGTGCCTGTTGGTGTATGCAGTAAAGCAGTGTTCCTTGGGAACAACTTTCATGGCTGAATACACAACAAATCAAAATAACAGATTTAAAGACTTTTAAAGACCTGCAAAAATCCTCAATCAATTTTGGTGAATAGTCCACGTTCAATCTAACTTCAATTCACTATAATAGCAAATAAGTGCCTGATGTGTTGGTATTCCACTCCAATCCACAACCAAATGCTGGGAAATACGACAAATGCTGATGTACGTACCTAATCTACTCACCAATGCTCAACACACACACACCGAACACAGGGCGTGGAACAAGTGGAATACAATGCCCAACACACACTGCAGGAGAGACCCAAAACTAAGCCTGCACAGGACGGTGGCCTGAACACAAATACCCCGATCAGCTATTCACAAGTGGTTATGTCACCTAGGGTGTGGAGGTGATCCAGTGAATAGTTCAGGAGTTATTTCACTTTTTGTGTTTTTGGTTTCCACCACCTGGTGGCCGAGCTAAGAGTCGAATCGGACCGAAACTTGGTGTCGTAGGTCATCTGACCTAGGGGCATATATGTACCAAGTTTGAGGTCAATACCTCCACCGGTTACGAAACGTGCCCTGCTAACGGACGACGACGACGACAGACGACGGACGCACAATGATTGTAAGAGCTCACCACAGGTGAGCTAAAAACAGCATTCTCTCTCAGTATCTCAGTAAATCGGCGTCACACGTACTATCACCGAAAGCGCCCAGTACTTCATTTTTATCTCCTGAACCAAACCTAGGTAGCCTACCAGTAGGTCAAGAAACTGTGTGGCTGTATGTATTTGATGGGGTAGTAGTGCAGGGGATGTTGTGGAATGGAATCATATTAAACTCCTCCGCTGTACCCTGTTGTTCCGCATTTTATGATGCTCCACTTACGAAGGTAACGAGAAACCGTCTGACCTCTGTATTGGAGAGTGATGAAACAAGGTATGACAACATCCCATAATAGTCAAGGTGATTAATTTGTAAATGTGCGATGCTGGAAATTCGCGCCGATTTGTTTCATCAATGGGATGCGAAGCATTGTGGACTACTACAGACCTGATGAGAAATGCAGAATCAGGGAGTTTTAATCGATGGTTTGCACCCCCACCGTCCTGCTGCATTCGAAATGAAACTTAAGTTATGGTTTCTCATCATCAAGATCGGAAACCATATAGGCCCTACATTGTAGTAGTTGGTCGTGGTGTCTGTCTGTTTGTCTGTTCAGTCTGTCACACATGTAATTTTGTTTCTGCAACAGCTACAGACCTGGAAATGTGACTTACCCCCAGATAACATGACCTGAGCTACAAGACTGAATTAAAATTTCAGGTCTCCGATACCTGATTCGTGGTGAAATTGATATATCAAAGGTTGCGATTTTGTCTGTCACACTTTTGTTTCGTGAATAACTTGGCTCCGAGGCCAGGTAGAGTACAAGTAACAAGTTCCTTCCCTATGTTTACAGCCCTTAGCAAGATACTGGCATCAACAAATTTATTCTCCGGGGTCAGCATCATAATGATACATTTGATATATCAAAGGGGCTGGGCAGAAATGAAGGATTGTTACAAGTTCGGCATAATTCTAAAACTACTGTTTCGATTTGCTTGAAACTTGCACAGATGATGCTTTGTACTGAATGATTGACAGCTATGATGACACAAAAACAATTGCATTACTCTTTACTAATTAGGGAGACAATGCCTGATTTCAGAGGCCTTGAAAGACGAGGAATAGTCATTATTTCACCGCAGAATTTCACATGGGTCTGTATCACGTATAATGCTAACAAGCTTGTGTGATATCTGTTAACTATTTTAATTATTTTGTACAAAAAATGGTATTTTAGTTTTTTCGTTCACATGCCCTACAACTGCAAGTTGAGCAAGCTTTTACAAAACCATTCAACCAATGTGAAACTGACCACAGGCCTGGGAACCAGTGATGTCACCCAAAATAACCCAATGGAACTGTGCATTGATAGCAGAAAATGCACACTTCACATGAATCACCTCGGGTTGGAATGTTGTTGGTCAAATGTATTCCAATTTATATTGCAAGCATTACATCCTGGCATATGGTACATTCAATAGATCGCAAATCAAGGGACATGACATGGAATCAACAGTTGAATGGCTGGACAAATGACCCTCATGTCGTGCGTCCTAACAACATTCAAACCGAAGGTGATTCATGTAAAATGTACTCTCAGTGTATAGTTTGATTGAGTTATTCTGGATGAATCAGTGGTTCCCAGGCCTGTGGTCAGTTTTCACATTGGTTTGAATGGCTTTGTAAAAGCTTGCTCAACTTGCAGAGGTCAGGCATTTCAACCAAAAATCTAAAATACATTTTTTGTAGAAAATAATCAAAATAATTCACTCATGTCACACAAGCTTGTTAGCATTCTAAGTGACATAGGCCCATGTGAAATTCTGCGGGGAAATAATGACTATTCCTCGTCTTTCTAGGCCTCTGAAATCAGGCATTCAGTTTCAGATCGAGGTTCTGACGCAACGTGGGCGAAGTCACTGTCGTTGGGTTCTCTGCGTCACAGCATTCAGTTTCAGATCGAGGTTCTGTTTGCGATTTCGGCGGAAGTGTGCAGATCTTTCTCGTTTACCGGTACGTCAATTTGGGATTTGTCTATTGGACCTAATTTTTTATACATCGGAAAATGTTCACATACCGCAAATTCGCAATGGGGTTGTTGCGAGAATATTTCATTAAACAGCCATGACGCTGAAGCGAAAATACATGTAACACTTTGTTTCTAAACAATTGTTCGTTATTTCGGTCGATAATTCCCTTTTTGAATGTCTTCAAGCATCCTGTGTTCAAATGAAAATTGAGTCCAAAATAAAATTTAAAAGTAAACAAATGTGTTTTCCACCAATCCACCACTAATAGGGAACACCGATCACGCAGACCACGCGAGAATATACGCGTGGGTTTGAACGGATAGTACACAGCTGCCACCTATTATTCATGCCGATTCAAGGTGTGATTGGCCGTGCTTGGTGAACCGCATCTCTCGAACAATGAGCCTCCATAGGTTTCACGTCTGCTCTATAAGTCATCATGTGACGATATTGCTAACAGTAAAAAATTCTAAACTCCCTACTTATTTACATGTACATGTAGCAGCAAAGAAATAGGGCCTATAAGTCGCAAGGAAACATTTTTCAGTGAGATAGTTTGCCAGTAGCTGGTAGTTTGTTCCGCATAAGCTGCTCTAATTACATGTAGCATGAAAGAAATGAATCATTCTATTGTTGAATGACGGAATAAGCGGCATGACTATAGAAACCAATCACAACAGATTAATAATAGGATCTTTTGTTCCCAGGACACATTTCCCAGGACATTTTTTCCCTTCACATCTGTTCCTCATTGGACTCCAGAGACCAATACCCTTAATCCTGTAACAAACAATGCATGCAAATCTGATGACGTTATGAGTTGGGGAATACCTTCTCCCACGGATTCACAGGAAGAGTACGGATCGCAACAGATCACCATACACAGTGGGAAAGTGAGCGTGTGCCCTTAAAAGCATCACATCTTCTTGTTATTAAACTTCCTCAGTAGTATTATTCTTATTAAGATATTAGTAAGATTTTTCTTGACTAAAATCTTAGTAAGATTTTTCCTACTAATATCTTAGCAGGAAAAATCATACTAAGATTTTTCTCATAAGATTCTTACAAGATAAATCTTAGTACGATTTTTCTGACTAAGATATTAGTAAGAAAAACCTTAGTAAGAAAAATCTTAGTAAGATTTTTCTTGTNAAGATTTTTCTTACTAAGATCTTACTAAGAAAGAGCTAAGATACTTACTAAGAAAATTATAAGATAATTAGTAAGATTCATGTCCTGGGATGTCCATGACCAAAAACAATATGTACTACGGTTCCCGATCTTAGTGATCAGGAACCCGACTGAGCAGCAGGTTTGAAGATGTCAAAGGAAGTGTTGTGTTACAACCGGAGATTGTCTAGAAATTTTGTTTCCAGAATGTTTTTTTTGGTCATCTTGTATTGGTGTATACACCCCGTAAGCCGCTGCGGACGATCCACATTGCTGCACTCGACAGCAGGCATCTTGCCGAAGATGTCCGAGTTGCTCCAAATCCTATATCATGCAAACCGTGTGAAGTGCACAGAATGTTCGTACGTCATCGACACTAGATTCAGTTATGAACGATGACGTGTCGACCTAATTTTGGAAACATGTCTAGATAATTAGGTGTGACGTAGCGGACCTGACCAACTAAAACATCAATTTACTTCAAAGTCAACATTCCTTCCGGCAAAAAATGCATCAGTAGTCACCACTTGCCATGCCAGCTATTCATTTACGGGTATCGCAGCTGTCAAACTGGTCCCCATCACAGTGAACGGACATCGGTAAATCACCTACACCAAATCGAACTATAAAACATTGCAATCGTGATCGGTAAAAGCCATCGCCGATTTGTGCTGCCGCCGTTCGGCGGTTCCGGGGATCAATGCGTCAAGCACCGCACAGGCAACGAAACAATGCTTTTCTCGGCCCTTAAGGCTAAGAATCCATTCACGCGATTTTCGTGCCGCGCGATGTCGCATCCTTTGTCCACGACCAACGCGGCGGAAACAAACAATGCTTTCGAGCGTCTGCGGCAAGAAAATCGCGTGAATGGATTCTTAGCCTAAAGCCTCGCTTATGTCGCCCTACGCTGTGATAGAAATAGCGTCAACAAGTTGCAACTGATAACTTATGTCACCACCGACTAGAAAAATACCGATCGGTCGCAACTACCTGGAACTAGTTTATCGCCGTCTTTTGAGTGCTTATGTCGACACAGATTTCTTTTGATTTTAAGTAAGTTGAACATGTGCGACTTTCAGGATCTTGATATTTTTAGTTTGCAACTAGTTGGCAACCAGTTACTCGCTGACGCCCGAGAGCTTATGTCACCTTGTAGTTGTGACTAATTAGTTCCAACTACGCGCCGATTATCAGTTGCCAACTAGTTCTGACTGTACGTAAGGGCGACATAAACGAGGCTTAACCTGAATAAGTACGGGAAGGCGAACAATGGCTTCACAAAGGATTCATCCCCATGAAACCTTTGTTCGCCTGAGTGTTCGTGTTGCGTGTCATCCGATGTAAACTCGGCCTAAACGCCCTTTGTGAAATCGGTCCTGTATGATGATAAAATTCGCATGCACGAAGGAAGTTTAAGTACCCATGGTGTATAATGTACTTACCATATCTCCAGGAGCCCCAACGAGAGGCTGGAAGAGAAATAGAATAATACATCAGGAGTTCACAATTAGAAATTCACGAGGGCATTTGACTGTTGTAACTACATGTAGGACCTGCATTCCTTTCACACTCATTTGTTTGTAAACAAATGATATGGTTCGCCGCAGAGATAACCTTTGGAAAACCTGGTGCTCTGTGGGGCTATGTAACCCTCAGGAAGGTCCTGATGAGTGATACGGCAAGAAAAGGCAATACTGCGGGACCCTCAAGCATTTCAGTAATCCCTGCGAGAAGGAGCTGCAGGATCCTTTGGGGGTTCATACGATGATTTTATGAGGCATAGTAGATTTGAAATAATGGGGGAAGAGGAGAAAGAGGCAAGTAAGGGGGACAAGACGAGCATATCAAATGATTGGGGTAGGCGACGAGGGAAATCACGTCGGGAAGAGCGAACATGACGAAGGGAGGAAGGAGCATGACCTAGTTGTACCATAGGGTATTCATAGGATTATATCCTCTATACAGGTATTGCCTGTTGTAAATGTACACACATGGCGGAATTAAGGGGTCGTATTTTAGAACATTCCTTAACATTCAGGTCAACCTTAAGTCTATTGTAAAACCATCGAGAACAATAGACTTAAGGTGGACCTTAATGTTAAGGAACGTTCTAAAATACGGCCCATTCATTTAGGTTCAGAGGCGTGACGAAAGGTGTAGGAGACATATAAGCTGTGTTTACACCTAAGCAATTTTTCCAGGCCCGGGTTCGAATTTAACCCGTATCCATTGAATTTTCTGTCCACACCTATTATTCGTCTTACGATATTGAACGCTGGCCATGCTATTTATAGACACACCACCCATTCAATTTTAGCAGACCGACACCTGTCGGTGGGCTCAGTAAACGTTTTAGCCCGGCATTTTTCTGTCCACACCTATGAAATTGCCGGGCTAAAGTATAACCCGGATCAGACCCGCCGAGCGAAAGCGGACTAAATTAGTCCGGCAATTTTTAACCCGGATCCGATTTTCATCGGTGTAAACGCAAAAAAGGCGGATCAGAGCCGGGTCAGGTCCGGCAATTTCCTCAGGTGTAAACACCACTATGAATGAACCTAAGCTAACCAAAGAAGTGTATAACCCGTTACATAATAATCGCAGCTGATAGCTGTGTTTACACCTAAGCAATTTTTCCAGGCCCGGGTTCGGATCCATTGAATTTTCTGTCCACACCTATTATTCGTCTTACGATATTGAACGCTGGCCATGCTATTTATAGACACACCACCCATTCAATTTTAGCAGACCGACACCTGTCGTTGGGCTTAGTAAACGTTTTAGCCCGGCATTTTTCTGTCCACACCTATGCTAAAGTATAACCCGGATCCACGGCGGGTCAGACCCGCCGAGCGAAAGCGGGCTAAATTAAGGACTGTATCCACTTCAACGGTTTCCGGTGCGGTTTGCGGCGCGGGAGCGGTTTTCACAGGCATTGGGATAATTAACACGCGATGTATTGTTAAACCATCGAAGGATTATCCAAAACCCTGTAAAAAAATCCCGGCGCGGCAAACCGCAGCGGGAACCCGGTTTAGTGGATACAGGCCTTTAGTCCGGCAATTTTTAACCCGGATCCGATTTTCATAGGAGTAGTGTAAAAGTGGGGAATTCAACCCACGCTCAAAATACACTGAAATTTCATTCCAGTTAAAATCTCAGTTCAAACAATTTCCAGTAATCATTCAGTTAAAACAAATTCCAGTATTCACTCAGTTTAAACATTTTAACACAAAATTACAAAAATTACAAAATTCACAAAATTACAGAAATTCACAAATTTACAAAATTTACAAATTTACAAAATTAACAAAATTACAAAATTTACAAAATTACAAAATTACAAAATTATAAAATTACAAAATTACAAAATTACAAAATTACAAAATTACAAAATTACAAAATTACAAAATTTACAAAATTTACAAAATCAAAATTATAANTGACTAAGATATTAGTAAGAAAAATCTTACTAAGAAACAGTATCTAAGATTTTTCTTACTACGATATTGGTAAGAAAAATCTTAGTAAGATTTTTCTTGTAAGAATCTTATAAGAAAAGTCTTAGTAAGATTTTTCTTACTAAGATCTTACTAAGAAATAGCCAAGATACTTACTAAGAAAATTATAAGATTATTAGTAAGATTCATGTCCTGGGATGGTTCTCCGCCACCTGGATTCACATACAACACTAAGGACCACGAGCCTACATTAGCAACAGGGTTTTCGAATACCCTCAATCAGGATGCTATGTTCCCTCTCAATTTGACATCCAGTCCCCCTATGGCACAACTAGAAGCCCTGTGTCTGTTTCTGATGGATCCCACATTAATCATTTCTTTATGGCTCGTCCAACCTTTGGTCTGCCCAGCCCTGTCTGCAAAATGTGCCAGAAAGCCAAGGTTTTTCCGTTGAAGCCCAATTAAAATCACCACAAGGTGGCCTAGATTTCCCTGGTATTGTACGAACAGCATTTTAGTCTTTGCAATGCTGTTTCCATATAGTTTGATGTGAAAAAGTCTGGCCACACTCATGCACTGTAGGCACCCTATTTGAATTTCAATTTATTTTTTCCAACAACTACAAAATGCAACTTTGTTGCGGAGGAAAGTTTTTACAAGCATTCAACATCAGGGTATAAAAGGACCTATGATCAGCACAGCACTGCCTTCTGTACTCCACTTCTGGAGTTATATCTGTTACTGAAATATCCTAGATACAATGTTGATCCAGGTGGCGGAGAACAATGACGCTCTCCATTGTCCACTCTCCAGTCTCCAGTATCCAGGGTTTTCGAATACCCTTTTTGTCAGCTTCATTATAATTCAGGGTGTAATATTTCATTCCCTGCGTCAACCCTATTTACCAAGGAATCCTTCTTCAGTGATTCTAGGCCTTCACGCCCCTTCTCCCAAACTATAGCATGGCATTCAGCCACACCCTTCGTAGTAGCCCCCGGGCAGTAGTTGAGTCCGGGCAGTAGTTGAGTCAAGTGCGTCAGAGTCCAACAGCTTTTGGAAATCTGCGTCATTTATTGCAGTTTTGTGCTTGGTTGTCGAGTCCATCGCGTTTTTGCTTCTTGATGATGCCAAGGAAGGTGTTGTCAACTGTCAGAAATTCTTTGTCGTGCATAACATTGATGCTCCTGTTGAAAGGATCACTGTGAAGGTGCCTGTTGATTGAACTTCTTATATTTATGAGGGACGACTTCGAATATTTACCACCATCCGAATTACGTACTTCGGAATAAAAATTCCTCAGTTGGCCATTAAGTGTTTCTGGACTCATCTCTTCGAAGTGGCTTGGCTGGCCCCTCGCCTTGAACCAATCTGAAACGCAATAACTATACGTGATTATAAATCTTGAAGCGCGAAGTCATGAACGTTACTTCTGACAAATACTGTAGAAATTCATGAATATTTATTGTCAACTTCACCTTTGGGAGCTCCTCCACAGCTGATAGGCTGGGAAACTGGGTCACGGCATCGTGGAGGACTGACATGACTCTGAGCGATGCTAAAAATGTCGTTCTATTCGTTGGAAAATGTCATTGTTTTAGACATGAGGGATTTGCGGGATGCAAGAACTCAGCAGCCATAGGCCTCGCGGTAGGCGTGGGGCAGGGCAAGGTACCGGTAGGCTAGGAAGGCTGACTGACATTTTTAATTTTAGCAAAATGTAGGCTACTAGGCCAGGATGCACGCGTGAATGCATTGGCCATTGCATGTAGCCTATGTGTTAGGTGTGAGATCACGACTGTTAGGAAGGGAATTTGCTATAGAGGCGTCACCTTTCGGAGAACGGCCACAACATGGGGAAAGCCCTCCTAAAAATAGTACGGTGACGCAGCCAAATCGGCGTAGTCGACGCCTACCTCCACAGCAAAGCCAATAGAATATTGTTGACGACCGGAAGAAGTCAATCTGGGCATGCGCAGGAGCCCTCTACTGTAAATTTATCACACTTCAAATGCATTTTTGAAGTCATCAGATTGAACTTCATATTACCAATAGGCTCAAATTGTCCTAAACATGTTTATCTATTGCAAGACGTTGACATTATCTTGATTTTATAATACTCAGCTGAGAAAAATGCAACCTTCGGCACAAAATTCGGGCAGTTTAGCTCGGAAGCATGAGAGTCGATGCAATTTACTAAATTTACTGAATCTTGGAATAAGATCGCCGAACAATATTAACGTTATCGTGGAGAAGGGAATTCCCGCTGCATATAAACATTGTCGTATAGCCGATAGCTGTCACAGGTTTCACCAAATCCTTTCGCCCAAAATATCTATGTTAACTTCTTTGTCTTCAATATGGCACGCCGTTTGCTTCAAAAATTCCAAACTAAGTATATTTAAGTCGACAGCAATATTTTTCAGTTGAAGCCCCTTTTTTAAGTTCAAATCGTATATTTTTAAGTTTAAAGGAATAAAATTCACTCGAACTTTGTTTTTACATTTCAAACAACGTATAATTTCATTTCATAACTCATATTATTTTATTCCAACTTTAAAATTTGCATAAACGCCATTTTACGCAAAATTAAGTTGGAATCACAGAAATGAGAGTCGACATTCCAAATATTTCAGTTGGGGAGAGAAGAAAATAAGTCGAACATTATGACGTCATCAATACTTGTGCACATCGAGAACGAGGCCATCGTCTTGACCTTTCATTACCTCTCGTCTCATTCTGCAACACTTCAGCTACATGTTACCGCTCTATGTAGGAGTCTGTGTATAAGTTCTTGGACGATCTTTCACGATCGTTTGCGGTCATGCTGCCGCTGTTTCTGTCAGTCATCATGTCAGTATCATTCATGTCCGCCATGATATTCGAATCGACCTCGTTCTCGATGTGCACAAGAATTGATGACGTCATAATGTTCGACTTATTTTCTTCTCCCTCCAACTGAAATATTTGGAATGTCAACTCACATTTCTGTGATTTCATCTTGCGTAAAATGACGTTGATGTAAATTTTAAAGTTGGAATAAAATAACATGAGTTATGAAATGAAATTAAGTTGCTTGGAATGTAGATTCAAAGTTCGAGTGAATTTTATTCCCTTCAACTTAAAAATATACGATTTGAACTTAAAAATTGGACTTCAACTGAAAAATATTCCTGTCGAATTAAATATATTTAGTTTGGAATTTTTGAAGCAAACGGCATGTCATACTTCAAACCATTGTTTGCCATATTTGGTAGGAACCAAATAGTTGTATTGTACGAACGTCTCGTTAATACTGTGGTTTCCTTTTGTAGGCCTCGACCATGTCGTGCATGGCTTCATGTGTCAGGGAATTCCTATTATATTCCAAATAGAGCACCAACCAATCAAATTTCGTTCCGGACCTTTTCCACTATATGCATTGACTTCTAACAGACGTGAGATGGCGTAGCTAGGCCTATCAAAAATCAGCTCTAGGCCTAGACTTACCCCTGAATATATTCACTCCCCAAGCAGTCTGATACCACGTTGTTTTTTCGTGATTCTGTCTCTCTAGTGACTTTATGCTGTGGTCAGATTTGACGGAGAATCGTTTCGGGTTCGGTTCATCGGTTAGACTACTACCTGGTCCTACCGATGGTGTCGCTTTTGAATTGCTGAATGGTAGGACCAGTCTTGGCCGCCATCTGTGGAGGAATTCTGACAGTGACGTCACTTGAAAATTTTATGTAAATTATGTAAATTTATTCAATTCTCAATACGGCTGACGTACCAGAATGCAGATAGAAGGTGACCGACCTTTGACCCAGGAAATTCACCAATCACGCCGGGGGTTTTCCATGTTAAAAATAGAAAATCTATCAACAGAATAGTTCACATACTTACCACCTTCGCCAGCACCGACCAATCAGAGGCACGAAGGCGGTAGGCACGCCCGGTACTAACATATGCAAAAGCCCGATGTAAAATAGTTAGGATCGGGTACCAGTCTATTCATCGGTCGGCCGAGGCGGCGGGACGTCGTCCACTTGCAGGGCTGTCATGGCTGTGGCTGCGATGGTCGGCAGCGGATCTGAACATGCCATTTCTACCACCGCTACCTCTTCTTCATGTTTTTGGGATCTTCTTCCACGTCCATGACGTCTAGGGATGTCACTTCACACACTCCCAAATCTGGGAAATAAATCACCTCTCTGGTCCTAGACATAACGATGCAATTAGCCAAGGCCTACGGACGCACCACCATTGTAAGAGCTCACCACAGCTGAGCTAGAAATTACAAATCTCGACGTGATATCTGGTGAGAGAAATGACTGTACATGTTTTGCTCCGTAATATTATCCTCCGGTTGCGATGACGGGCGTTCGTATCAAGTTATAATGGACACTATTAAGCCAATCGTTTCATTTTTAAGTTGGAATTATTTTCTAAGTACGATCATTCATAGCAGTGTTTTATTTTATCCGCTACACAAAGTTTTTACGTTCACTTCAACGGACATTTTCTGCATCCAGGCTTCATGTACTCATTTATTTTTCGTCTTGGAGGATCGGGGAAGTGATATGTTTGAAGCGAATAGGCCATTCTGGACTGGAGAACTATGGAAGTGGCTTCAGTCGCGATATACTGCAAATAATTACATGCAGTTCAAAATGGGTGTTCCGATAAAACATTCTTGGTATTGGCAAATTTTACACCTTTATTGCCCTGAAAAGGGGTCAGTTGAATGAGACAGGCTGGCTGCTTTATTCGACTCGGATCATGGATCAGACAACAAGACAAGAGAAGGTAGAGTGACGCATCTGTTAACTAAGCGAACTGGTCGCGTCAGTTAAAAGTGATGATCAAAAGAAATAATTTTGCGGTCAGCAAAATTCGCCATTTCACAATATCATCATCATCATCATCATCATACTATAATTTGAGCAACGTTTGTCTGTTTGTCTATTTGTTCCCCGACTCCTCCGCCGTCCTTGGGCCGACCTTCGCCAAACTTGGTGGGTGGATTTAGGCTGACCCCAGAATTGCCCTTGAGGGGTTCATTTTTGGGAAGGTCAAGGTCATTGGGGTCAAAGGTCAAATGTTTGTTTCTCAGAGGTGCTTGGTCCGTTTGGGATGAAACTTGGTAAGTGTATTCGTGTTGACCCCTTGATAGCAGACACGGGTCAAGAGTGGGCAAAGGTTAAGGTCATCGTGGTCAAGGTCAAATGTTTATTTTGCACGAAGGTCCTTAGTCAAATCGGGATAACCTCTGGATGGCAGACATGGGTCGAGTTGCGCGAAGGTCAAGGTCAAAGGTCAAATGTACCATACCCTCTGCCCCCATCTACGCCCCTGTGCGGTTGGCCTACGGCATCTACAACTCATCAAGAACTGTTCATTTCGGCAATGTGCCCGCCCCACGGGTACTTTTGACTAGTATTACAAAATTCTGTTAGTGAATTAGATCTGTAGACAGGCCTAATCAGCGGTTGACTGCCTCCTGAATGGTATGCAAACGAGCGAAGGCATGGTATTGTTCAACAATGCATTTTTAATGGAATATATTCCATAATGAGCACTAATATACCAAAGATGGTGGCGATTGATCGTTGTTTAGAAACATTAGCTGGTGCGACACTTTTCACCTCAAAACTTGTAAAAGCTCCAAACCCCAAATCGAAACAAACAGGTAACACTACTGCTATTAAGGAAATCCTGTATGACTGACGCGTGAGGCCATACTATTCGAGTATTTATCAGTCCGAGAAATCTCCTTAGGAAAAACCGTTTCCGATTTTGGATCGCACCTCTTCCGATATCAGATCCCAACTCTTAAAGCACCACTATATGTACCGGGTATTAGGTTTTTCTAGTGCGGCCGATGTAACCTTTGACCTTTTGGCAACATCGTTCATGCATGCTCGACAAGACTGCTCAAATCTTTCTATTTGAATGATTCAAGCTATCAATTAGGCATTCAGACGCTGTTGGCACACATAAAGGAATGAGTTGACGCGTGGTAGCTTACCTGAGCCGAATGGATGAATGTCGCCCTGGGTGACCCTAAATGTCACCCAGGATAAAACTGGGTGACCCTATACGTCCCCAGGACATGGCTGGGTGACGTTTAGGGTCTAAACGTCACCCAGGTTGAAAATCGCGCCATTGTAAAATCTGCCGCCGAGGTTGGTGATTGATGCTAGTGGAACGTCTGTCAAGTAGCAGTCGCGAAATCGTGACCAAACGTGAGTGACGTTTTTGCATCATAAAATCAGAATGAAACATAAATCTAATACAGCAATATGCGTCTTCATCGTCTGATGAGGGAGACCAAGGGCGGCCATGATCTGATGATGTGGAGATATCAGAATTCGTTTTCAGCTACACGAAGAGCGTACCACTTACCTCGGCGGCAGGTTTTAAAATGGGGCGATTTTCAATCTGGGTGACGTTTAGGGTCTAAACGTCACCCAGCCATGTCCTGGGGGACGTTTAGGGTCATCCAGTTTTATCCTGGGTGACATTTAGGGTCACCCAGGACGACATTCACCCATTCGGCCTTACTTGATGAAGCGTCAGGCCCATTTTATACATCGCTCTTCAGTCCCGCCGAATCAACAACCCAAGTTCGGCACATGAGAAGAGCAACGTATGAAACGAAAGTTTGCTGCTGTAACATCTGTGTCGACCCATTTCTCTTTCTTCTCTCTCAGAGACGTGTGACTGATTTCAAGGTCTGTTTCTGGGGACATTCCGTCCTTTCTCTCATGTCCTCGCCCCTACCTTTCCTCACAGATGCGTGGGAACGTTCGGGGAACGTTCCTGGGGGCCGTCGTATCTCGCAACTTCAGCGAGTCCAAAATACAGCTGCGCGGTCATCACTCGAAGTAAAAAGTCTGATCATATCTCACCTGTGCTAACTGATCTCCATTTGTTGCCAATCAACAAGCGTATTGAATATGAGGTTCTTGTATATAATTACCGTGCTGTTACAGTATTGCTCCAAAATGCTTCTGTGAAATGCTCAATCTCTACCGGCCCTCCACGCCGATATTCATAGAACCGTTCTAGCTTAGTTGGTTGCTAGTTTTGTACATTAGTCTGTACAAACTGGGCACTTTAGCAAACAACTCAGGCCTAGGTGTGGTAGGGGCACTGTAATACTGTAAAATCGGACTTGTAACATCGCTTCAGGTATTAGAACGTCCCGCCCACTTATGTGAGCTGGGGGTGGTTATTCTGTAGAAATGCGTCTTTTATCCAGTCACTGTTTACGATTATGCATAGTGGCATTGACTAGGCCTTGGACAGAAGGGCGTGATGTTGCTAATCGATCACCCCAGGTCGATCCCTTTTCATAAAAAGAATTGTTGGGCCAATACGAACGCAGCTTGTATTACAGAGTGGTAGACCAGCCCACTTC
Organism: Notospermus geniculatus; assembly: GCA_002633025.1. Taxonomy (NCBI): domain Eukaryota; kingdom Metazoa; phylum Nemertea; class Pilidiophora; order Heteronemertea; family Lineidae; genus Notospermus; species Notospermus geniculatus. The sequence continues at coordinate 24,412 of NMRB01003223.1, read as the reverse complement.
ATTACTACGATGGTCACATGGCTGTACATTAATAAAGTGATGTTACAAGTCCGATTTTACAGTATTTGGCATAATATAAATATATATACATCGCTCGCTTATCTGTTTTTGATAATATATAATATATTTTTTCCATTCACACCAGTAAGTTGTGCTTATCCTTACCCCCCTCAGAGATTTAAGGCTAAGGGACGCAACGGCCAGTACCATCAATGTGTGGTTTATTTTGGGGGGGTAGGGCACTTTGCGTGCCACTAGTAAAGCGTGTGGCCCACACCTGAGATTTCCAGTGCGATTGTTTAGTAGACTGCCCTTCCAACTGCTAGAGCCACTGGAGATTTTGCAGGATTTGTCACCTAGTCTGCGGCAGATCGTTGCACCAAGCGGACAGTCATTGTGGCTGCCCGATTAATCGAATCTCGTCTCATGTCTGATCGCATGAGTGGTCGTTACATTGTTTTCCGGAGATTGTTGCACTGGGCGGTCCGAATGACTGATTCCAATGGCAAAACGGTGGCGCACACTAGACATTTTTCGAGCGATTTTCTAGGCGAACGGCCTTGCGACCACAGCAGCGACTGAACATACCTTTAGCTTTTTTAGTTTTTGTTTACACGTTTGCGACTACTTCCTTGGAAGATCAGTGATGTCGCGGATGACATCACTGATCGACCTCAAAGATAATTATCGCATGCGACGTAGTAGTCGCATCGGTAGCCGCCCATATTTTAGTCGTACGTGTGCGCCGCTCAAAACGGAGAGTGGTCGTTGCATTGTTTGCCGGAGATTGTTGCACTGGACGATCTGAATGACCGGTTTCAATGGCCAACGGAGACCAGAGAATTTCGATCGCATCGAGAGACCAAAAATTCAACATGTTTAATTTTCAGTCACAAAGGCCGACTGACTTTGCAGCAAGTCGACCGATAAAAAAGGGGAAATGTTCGTCCGCAAACGATTCCGATGCGGCTTTGGTCGCTGGTGGAAGTCGTCTCTCGTTTGCGGTTGGTTCACTGAAATGGTCGCAAGTGTACTCGGTGAGCGATCTCGCAACGGATGGTTGCTTGCGACGTCGTGGTCGCAAGTCTCGTCGGTGGTCGCACGATTTTGGACTCAGGTGTGCGCCACGCTTTAATGGCCACCGCAGTCGTGCAAATATGCTCTTAGCAGGCAGTAAATTCCTGATGTGAGTAATGAAGGATGGCGGCGTCTTTAGGATCAGTTCAAGATAAGAACCAGAATGCAAATTTTCTTTTTTACTACATTCTGTGAACGATTTCATTTGATTTTTATGATCTAGGCTGTTGTAGATTTCACATCAGCTGAAGAACATGATTATTACGATGATCCATTCGTTTTTTTCGATGATCCAGTAGACCGGCTGCTTGTGATGTTAGATGTCGCCAAATTCGGATTACCGACAACCATCATATTGGGATTAATATTAAATTCATTGACAATTGCAGTGGTAATTGTTAGCAAGATTGGCCAGGAGTCAACCAGAATATTACTCATAGCTCTTGCATTACTGGACACAGCTACTTTAATTTTTAGTCCCCTCAGGCAAGCTATAGAACTGTTTATATTTGGCTCTAATATTGTTTGGGAATCATGGACTAAAGCAGCCTGTCCTCTCTACTACTTTTTCTCTTCTGTCGTCCCGTCTTCTTCTCATTGGATGGTCGTACTGGTCACTCTCGAAAGATGGATATCTGTTACATACCCTTTGAAGGCCATGGTCCTCTGTACGAGGAAATGGACACATGTTGCTATTATGAGTATGTTAACGATGAATTTTGCTGCTTTTGGTTATCAACTGTACATCAATCAAATCAACTCATATGGATACTGTGGCTGTAATGATTCTATTATTTCCTATTGTGAACTGATTTACCTTGCGGATAAATTTATTATGGTCATTCTATCTTTTTGTCTCCCATTCATCTGTATCGTCTTCTTTAACACCTCGATATTGTATAATATCATCAGAAGTCAGAACAAGCGGAGACAGTTACAGAATTCAACTCGAGGATCGGCGACAAACGTGAATAGCATGACGGTCATGTTGTTGGTTGTGAGTGTGGCATTCTTATTGCTTCTTTCTCCACTTGCTATATTTAACATCCTAACCTATTTTCCTTTTCACCATCTTCCTGATGATATATATGAGGCAATAACATTCACGGTGATCTTCATGTATCCGTTCGCTGAGTTTCTGAACGGTGTCAATCACAGCACAAACTTCATCCTTTATTGTGTGTGCGGAAGACAATTCAGACAGGCGTTTTTCAACATGTTAAGATGCAAGCGGACCAAAAAGTAACCAGATGATGTGCCGTTGAATACCTCGTGCCATATCATGATATGACTTTTTTTAAATTAAATGAAGTGCCGTTGGTCACAGCCGTCCCGACCAGGTTCCCGCACATGGGAAGTTCGTCCAAGTGTGACAGGGATCTACGTCCGCGAGCAATCTAAGTCCGGTTTTATTATTCACTGTGGGATTAGGATTTATGTCTACAGAAACTAGGACCAATCGATTATACCTTCAATAGCTGCGTGGGGATGGTCATTCTTGGAATGTCTCCCACAACGTGAATTATAGAATTTCCAGAACGTGGCCTCCCTTTCTGCTCTCCGTAACAGGCACATATCTCAGCTCGGGGCGCATTTGGCCTGGTCACGTGATCTAGACAGAAAGCTGAAGGTCATGACCAATACATTGCAAATTTCACAAAGTGACCAATATGGTTCTTTTGCGAAATGCAAATTTTCCTGCCAGCGTGACACCCCCACGAAGAGCACTCATCCTGATTTTACGGCGTTCTTGTGTCATCTGCCCTAGGATTCTCGGGAGAAGTAGGGCATCTTTGGCCGAATTTCATCTGGAGATCAACACTGTTGCGTGATTTCACAAAGCGACCAATCGCTGATCAATCACACCCTCAACCTCTAATATCAATGAGATGATTATGAACACTATTTAAACCATTTTATGCTTCCAGATAAAGCAAATATTACATTTAAGCCACAAAACAGAAGGTCACGTCTGAATATCCTCCCCATCATCCTTTATTCCAATCAGAAAATGACCAATGTACCAACAGAAATAACATATCATGTGCATTTTCACAAGGCGGTCAATATGCCCTGACGCAGGTCTCAAATTTGGCCAGGGTCTCAAAATTCTGTTCTAGGACAACTCGCCCCGCGGACAACTGGCCCCAATGACAACTTTCCTCTGGATAATTAGCCTCAGGACAACTCGTCCCTCGGAGAACGCGTCTGTAGGACAACTCGCCCCGAGGCCGTCTTGCCCCTCGGACAAATCGTCACAAGGAAAACTCGCCAACAGACAATTCGCCCCAGGGCAACTTGCCACTACGATAACCCCCCACCCCCCCCCCCGACAACACGCGCCCCCAGCATTGCAAAATACAAAATTCCTTTCTCCTGGTAGATTTGAATTTTCTGTTTTCTCCGATACTACTTTCAATGCATACCATACTCCTAGAATCCAGGCAGTGTGGGTCCATACCTATGTGTCCCGGTACCTATGTATCCCAGTACCTACGTATACCGGTACCTACGTATACCGGTACCTTTGTGTCCCGGCACCTATGTATACCGGTACCTATGTGTCCCGGTGTAGTAGCTGATACAGTCCCCGATTGCATAGTCCGGGGACTATAAATCCTAATTATTATCTTCCGAGGGCCATCCAACACTACGCATATACACCATAGCTGCCAACCTTTACGATTTGTCCGTAGTTTTTACGTTTTTTACCCCCTCAATACGTTTTTACGGTCAGTCTAACCAAAACTACGCAAAAACAAACAAGTGAGAACCCGGTTTCGTTCCGTGTTGCTTACTCCGTAGTTCCTGATTTATATCAACCCGAGCTCCCCTAGCAGAGAATCTACGAACTATCTTAGCTGTTCTATGTAATATTTGCCACCCAGCTGATCTGCTGATGGCTGTGCTTTTGTCCTAGGGAGGGAAAACAACTTCTGGATCGGCAGTTGCGGTCATGCCATGTGCTCAGGTGCTTGTCATGCTGATTGCTGGTTGATGTCAACGTTGTGCTAATATTTGGCATCTATTTTTCATGCGTTCTCTCATCTTACGGACTGGGGTGCCAAAACTACGGAACCTCAGGAACTTTCTAGTAAGAAGCTACAGAAAAGACAGTCTTTTCTGTAGCTTCTTACTAGAAAGTGCCTGAGGAAGACCCCGGTTGGGGTAGAAAATTTGCGAATTTCGGAGGCGACTTTCCGTATTATATCATTTTGTTGTGTTGTTGTTTGTGCTCTATTTTGGATAACTAAAACCGCCTCAGGTAACATAGTCCACCCTGGACATTTATTCCTGGTGCTGGGACTATGATACCCAGTGATAGTCCGTCGGACTACATGTATAGCCGTATTGTTGGATGGCCCTCTGACTGTAATAATTAGGATTTATAGTCCCCAAACTATACCTCGGTGACTGTATCAGCTACTACACCGGGACACATAGGTACCGGGACACATAAGGTAAAAGACTAAAGTGGAGGGTACGGTTACTTATAGCAAGAATATATAAGTACCAAGAATGTACAACTTTAGTAATCAATCAAAAGGTTGGGCATTAAGTTACTTTTTCTGATAATAGAGGGCGTACGGTAATTATAGGCCTTCTTATGAAATAAACACTGTTTAGATTTAACGGTTGTTGACTGAATTGTACTATTTAGAATATCATCAATATTCTTATGTAAAGTTTCAGGCATATTGCTGGCATACAAAAAAATTTTGATTTTGATGAAACCATGGATTTGTTGTATAGGTCAGAGTGCCCGACCCTGAAAGTACAATATCAATTTGTCGAAAATATGGTCCATTCAAAAATGCTCTGTAGCTCGGTTATTTCTGAGTGCATATAACTATGGGAGGTGTCATTTTGTTCGTAAAGATCTTCTCTACACAAAAATCCTTCACAAATTAAGATCCCTTCAGTTACAAGATCACCAGAGGCAAATTAGTAAACTCACATTTTGGCACATATTCGGAGTTGTACTTATATATTCTTGCTTATAGTGAACGTTAGGCTACGTTCAGCTTGTAACCTGGAATGTGATTGGTTACGCCGTCATTTTCCAACAGAGTGGCGCTGCGGTGGTGAACGTACATGTAACCTTGATAATATGCAACGTCTGGCAACGTACAGCTCGTGATTGGTTCACATCAGGCTTTAGGACAAGCCTCCGTATGAATATTAATGAGATAGTGTATGACTGGTGAACAACAAAGGGCAGAATGAATACCTCGTTAAGTTTTGCTGGGTAATGACCCCCTGCATTATGAAATGAGACACAGTGTTGAGTACATCCAGACCGTCGTTCTAATTCTTGTATACTCGTGCAATATGAAACAATGTGTCTTGACTCGCGCAATAAAGAATGAAGTTTGCCATGGCAGGCGGGAGGGGAGACTCAAATCCCTCAGGAAGTATGGCAATTGCGCAGGGAAAGGTATGGAAGAATGTAGCGATATGTCGGGTGCGCAGGGGCGTAGGCTAGTCCCCGGGGGTGGGGGTGGGGTGGGGGTGGAGGCGCACTCATTTGGTAAGTGAAACTCCACTGCAGAAAAAAAACGGAAAGTAACGTTCTGCATTCAAAGACTAAATTGACTAAATTCAATTTGACTAAATTCAAAGAGTCGGACTTTCCTTTTACTAATTATCTTCCTGACACAACTGGTAGACAGTATGTATGATGAACCTGCTATATGTTGCAACATGTGACCCAGCTGAACTGTGAAAACAGGGGTCTTTTATCTTTTAACNCCCCCCCCCCCCCCCCCTGACTGCGCCCATGATGTGGGTTCGATCACCGGTTGAACTCATCTTCATGTGATGGAGAAGCCGCTACTATCTTTGGAAAAGCATTATTTCGCCGGACACTGCGGTTTCCTCCTGCTATAATTACTGACCAAAAACCCGCCCTTAGCAGCGAATGATACTGGATTTGGCTCTCATTTCCATTCAACACTTTTATCGCCTGGAAATATTTTTCATAGGTTGATATTGCCGTGGGAATATCCCGGCCATGACGTGGTGCTGGTAGATTATCCAGTGGTGTTGAAAGCGGTGGTGGTGGCGGCGGAGGGGAAGCAGAGGAAAATAATGCAGCCTATCCATACTGTCGCAACAAGGCCCCTATTTCTCTTGTTATAAACCCCAATCCCTCCGCACGTCTATAAAAACAATTACGCCACCTTTGTTGTTGTTAGTGTTACTAATCACGAAACAAACCAAATCTAATAATTGCATTCACTCGACCAGACGCGTTATGCAAAGTCGTGTACGGGTCAACCCATTCCATTGGGTGTCCCCCCATAAGTCCGACACTTCACAAGTCCGACATCCCAAAAGTTCGAAGTATCATAAGTCCGACAATGGAAAAATCACTTTAAAAATGTACCACAATTCCGAAGCACCACAAGTCCGACATCCCACAAGTCCGACGTTTAGAGAAAGGTATCATAAGTCCGACGTTCAGAGAAAGGTATCATAAGTCCGAAGTACCATAAGTCCGACATCCCATAAATCCGACAAGAAGGGGTTGGGAGTCCTGCAGGCGGAGCCGAGTGTAAAATGGGCTGGCGTTCTATTCATTAGCATAACGTAAAGGTAACATATCGGTAACTTATATATTGTCACGTGACAGGTTATTCACCAATCATGGTTGGCGTAGGAACGCTTTGGACGTAAAGTCATACGTTATAAGTACACTATAGTCTTTTACCTATAGGTACCTGGGTACTGGGGGGCACATACATGTAGGTACCGGGACACAAAGGTGCCGGGAAACATAGGTATGACCCCGGGAAACATAGGTATGACCCCGGCAGTGCTATATCCAGGAGGCGATTACACTCGACATTCTGCGTGTTTTGTTCACCCACATGGTCACGACTGACTCATTATTCGCATTGGCGAGTTGATTTTTATCTAGGCCTTTCATAAGAGTTATGTACATTGATAATTCGTACCTTCTCTCAATAAGCGGCTACTTTGTTGTAACCTTCATCCCACAAAATGTATCATTTTACGCAAACAACAACTTCGTTTGTGATGTTGCTTTATACCAAACAATCCTGAAACCCCTACGCCTTACAATAATAGACTCGTCGAACCTGTGTTACTCTGCTATGTACATGTATTCGATATCGCGAATGCACATGGCCATTAAACGCAATTTTTAGTTTACAATGTTACTAATGAATCTTTCGACCCCAGAAGAAATACGAACAGCAAATGGATATCTACTTTTAACTGCCCTCCCTCTGTGAGAATTAGTCAGTCTATTCCACTTTTTGAAACAATAGGAGGTGGTTGATTTTACGTCATAATCAATGATACGGACCATATTGTCAACCATGAAATTATCCACAAGATACTAGTAGCTGTAGTACTGTCCGAGATTTCCCTAAAGTTAAAACTTTTGTTCAGCCGCAGCACCTTTCAGGTATATTGCTGCTTCAACAACAGAGTTATATCTAGATGACAATACTGCCAGACATACACAGATATCCTTGTGAATCAATATGAAATGGTCCATGGACCATGTGCTCACCGGGTTGGGCATAACAGTCTAATGACAGAGGGAGGTACATATCATGAGCAATCTGGGTCAAGTCATTCCCAAGTAGAACTTTGATGATTTTTGGGTTATGCCACCTGGCGGCCATATTGGATGTCCGATCGGGCCGAAACTTCACATGCACATAAAGATCATCCGCAGGGGGCCAATAACACATTGGGTGACTTTAAAGTTCTGAGTTGGTGTTAGTGTTGGTGTCAGTGTTGGTGTTGGTGTTAATCTGCAGCTCCAAACACCGGGTGTTGAGTCAACACCGGTGTTAACACCAGAGTTAACAAGCAGTGTTAACTTAACACCTGGTGTCAACCCCATGGGGAATCCCCACCTCACAATCAGCCATTTTGACAGGATTTGTCCAGAGATGGAGCAGAAGGTAGGCCTAGGTAAGGCATCAAAGTTTTAGCCCATAGCGGCAGTAGGCCTATTAAATCAGATGGGCTCAGTGCACTGGATGTGGGGTTGACCACGGAAATTGATTCAAATGGAGTGTTCACATGCGCTCACTTTCCTGTCCAAAACTCTTCGGTGACTGCAGTGTAGGTCCTATGTGCAACAGGTTCAGTACTTTCGGCTGGTTTCCGAACATGATTTGGGGCCCTTTGATCACCAGCTATTCCTGCAACTAGGCCTACCTCTTGGAAAGGAACGAACAACATGGCTGCTAACACCAGCATGTGCTATCAACTCTCGCCGGTGTTGACCCCTAGGGGGTTGGTGTTAGTGCTAATGGAAAAGTCATTAAGATTTTTCATCAATAAACACCAAGCTCGGTTTAAAGCTGACGTGAATGAACAAAAACTGGAGATTCCAGCTTTGAAAAAGACCACCACGACAGAGTGGTGGTCAAGAGAAATACAAACGACCATAAGGCACTTTCAAAGCACCTCCAGAACATGATAGACTACCAGCATATTTGGTGGCGCCACTGTATTCTCCATGAATCTGTCAATGGAGTGACATCGAGAGATGGCGTCCCAGTGACGTCAGCATGTCGATCGCGTTATGTTTAATCGGAACCAGAGAGGAAAGTTGATCACCATTCTATAGTATTCACTTCTTGTTGACATTTATGGTGTTATCCAAGCACCAGTTGAAAACATTTATGCATTCAAAAACAATATAACACTCGTCTGACGTACATCAACGTCATCAGATATCATTACATATACGTTGAGGAAAATTCTTATTTTATTCCTTTGGCCATAATTACCGTAATCAATTAAATATTCTTTCTACAACACACATCGTGAAAGTCATGTATGTATTACTGCTCAGACCAAGTACATCGTATTTCTGTGAAAATATATTCAAATAACGAAACTATGGCAAAAGAAATGAAATAAGATTTATATGCAACATGTTTGCAATGATACCAAATGGAGTTTCTGAAACTCAGAGGAGTGGTGTATTATTTGTTGATGCCGAAGTTTTTGCCATTGTACCATATGTTTCAACCCGGCGCAAGCACTAAAGAACCCTGACCAACCTCATACTCAGGTTCCTACGGATCGTACTAAGTCTATCAGGCTCACTCCATCAAGGTCACTTGGACAGCTATCTCTTGATGTGTCTCGATTGAAAGCCTGAGATTGAATACAGTGGCGCCACCAAATAGGCCGGTAGTCTATCATGTTCTGGAGGTACGGTACCGGGTACTTGGAAGATCGTTTGCACTTCTGTAGACCACCATACTGCGGCGCTGTGGTTTTCGTTCATTCACGTCAGCTTTAAGATAACACCCGGTGTTCCAGTCAGTGTCAAATAAACACTAATGCAAACTTTAAAATCAGTTCACACCAACACCAGGTGTTAACACTAACACCATGGCGTGAGTTTAAAGTTCGGGTTTAACTGAGGGTTGGTGTTGGTGTTAGTGTTAACACCGGATCTTAACCAAAACTTTAAAGTCACCCATTGGAGCGCTTTGGGTTAAGACGTTCCTGAGTTACAGCACTTTGATGATTTTCGGGTTACGCCACCTGGTGGCCATGTTTGAAGTCAAATCAGGCCCAAATTTGACGTGCATGTTCAGGTCATCTAGAGGGAGGTAAGTAACAAATTTGAGCACACTGCGTCAAGCCGTTCCCGAGTAATAGAACTTACTTGATTTTCAGGCTACGCCACCTGACGGCCATACTGGATGTCCAATCGGGCCGAAACTTAGTATTTTTTAAGGTACCCCTCCAATGCATGTTTATGCGAGATATGAAGTCGCTCGGTGAAATAATGACAAACTGTGGCAGGTTCGTTACTTTTGTCGAACTTTGACCTCCGTGGCCTTGAAAAGTAGGTCAAATCAAAAACCCGTTATATATGTTTTGTATCCTTATTAGCTAATAAAAATTTGGAGATGATCTAGTCATTAGTTCAGGAGTTATTGCACTTTTTGTGTTTTTGGTTTTTGCCACCTGGTGGTCAAGCTGAGAGTCGAATTGGACCGAAACTTGGTGTCATGGGTCATCTGACCTAGGGGCATATGTACCAAGTTTCAGGTCAATAGCTCCAGCGGTTACGAAACGTGCCCTGCTAACGGACGACGACGGACGACGTGGACGACGGACGCGGCACCATCGTAAGAGCTCACCCCGGTCAGCTAAAAATACTGTGGACTATTACGGACTATTCATCTACTACAAACATTCAAGTCAGCATGACACGTGCTTGGTAAAATGCTAAGGCCAAGATGGCAGCAGTGGAAGCTCGGACACTGCTCGCATCGGACACCTTATTGTCATTCGGCTTACAGTTGCAGTCGTATGGCTTTATGGTGCGGTTGTCTGGCTTTATGGTGCAGTTTTCCGGCTTTGTGTTGCAGTTGTCTTCTTTACAGATCTTGCAGCATTTTCTATCCTTGCAGTAATCTTCATCTGACGTGCAGCCGAATATTACCGGGCCACTCTTTCCATCAAGCCCTTCCCGGGCGACCTAGAATGAAATGTGACGTGTCGTTCAGTTAAACACGACAAACTCACGAATGAAGATGTATAGCTTGTTATAGATATTCTGATAATGATCTAACAGACTGATGCTGGGTGAAAGCGAATAGAATCGTTGATCAATCCGAAAGTTTCAATCCGCAGGTTGAATGACAGACTTACCACACAGCTCGCCTTGAGATCGGTACACATCTTGGACTCCCTTTCAAGATTCTGTCCTTTGAAACACTTCCTTACTAAAGTGATAAGGAGAGGCTTAATGTAATGGTTCATTAAACTTCATGCAGAGAGTACGAAACTGGATCTCATTCAACAAAATGTTATTGGCACTATTAACTTCAATGCATTTTCCATTTGGTTAAAGGTACCATTTGCTTAAAGTCGTTTTTCGAAACAGGCCCCGTTTTCGTTACTAAGAGAAATCCTACTGAGTTGAGGCAATTCCTATTATTTAAGAAAATTCTTATCGTGTACAACCATGTGGTTGCTCACTTCTTGAAAGCGGGATTCCCCAGGCATTCCCAGTGTGAGCTATTTTAACAGAGAATTCTATTGGTTAATCCACAGGCTACATTTAGCTCAAGGGCTAAGAAGATTTCCTTCGCTAAGAATTATTTTTGAAGTTAAGGATAATCTCTCACTTAGACGTAATTGTGATAAAAATTTGGTAAGAATCCGACCAATTGTGAAGGTTGAATCGCACAGATGTGTCATGTCTGAAGTTAACAGCTTCAGTGTTGACCAAGTTGCAATACAAACTGGATTGATGCACTTTAGTTCATTAAAAAGTCACTAGACGTCTTAACTTGAAAAGTACAAAAAATGCAATAACTAACGAATTATTGGAGAGAACGTCAACGATTTTTTTTCATAGGTACACTCATGGAAAAAAGTAAATGGACAGCGGTTTTTCTTGAATATCTCCAAACCATTGCGATGTAGGAGACTGAGCCTAACATGATAGCAAATTTCCTGGCTATCTGGTGATATCAAATTCCAGAAAATCCGGTGAAATCCACCTTTGAGAGAAGGAATTTTGTAAAGTCATGTTTTTGGCTACTTTTTTATTTGCAGGTTTTCAGTGACAATTTTTATAGCAGTGTGTTCCTCTCATCGAGAGCTTTCATATCACATCTTAAATTTTCAATTATTTTCATCACAAAGGTTGTTTTTTAAACCACTTTTATCGAAGTTATTCTGCACATGCCAGACACACCTTTGAAAAGGCCCCCTCGGTCCTATTGTGAGATGTGTTGTCATTTCTACGTCACAATGAATGAACGAAACCAAGTCATGGAAGGCAATGGTCAGACGGTCAGTTTCCTACATAGGGTCAATTTTTTAACACGGTCCACCTGTGATACTCCATTGGGTAACTAGTGGTTGACTAAAAGTGAACTTCATTGATGTAAATTCAATTTGACGCTATTTGAATTGTGTGGTGAATTTTCTATCAACTGAGTGCAGGCCTATAACCACAGGCACACGTCAACACACAAAAAGCTTTTGAATGGCCATTTATTCTGATCTACTCAGCAGGACAATGGCAGCAAGGGTCTGTGTCAAAGGTGTGTCTAGCATGTGCAGAATATACACTACACAACGTTTTTTGGTACTCCTTCTTTCAGTATATTATCCACAACGTTTCTACCAGTGTTCCCTGGTCGTCTTCAGGTGGCTGAATTCAGCCACCTGAAGACGACCAGGGAACACTGGTAGAAACGTTGTGGATAATATACTGAAAGAAGGAGTACCAAAAAACTTTGTGTAGTGTATTTTCATGCCCTTCTTAAGAATGCCATTGAAGGAATGCGCAGAATAATTTCGATAAAAGTGGTTAAAAACCACCTTTCTAATTAAAATAATTGAAAATTCAAGATATGATATGAAAGCTATCGATGAGAGGAATACACTCCTATAAAAATTTTTACTGAAAACCTGCAAATAAAAAAGTAGCGAAAAACATGACTTTACAAAATTCCTTCTCTCAAAGATGGATTTCACCGGATTTTCTGGACTTTGATATCATCAGATAGCCAGGAAAATTTGCTATCACATATGTTAGGCTCAGTCTCCTATATCGCAATGGTTTGGAGATATTCAAGAAAAACTGCTGTCCATTTCCTTTTTTCCATGAGTGTACATCTAATGAAGATACACGATATAGGTATCACCCAGGTTTTCAAGCTGACCCACTTTTCTAGGTCATACAAATCAAAGTTCCATCTTCCAAGATGGCACAGGGACTTGACGCGTACGGGGTATGATGTTGTCAGCCCCCACGAACAATGTCCCGGCCCGAGAAAAAATATAAAGAGAGAAAAAAGAAAAGGGATCTAACTTCATGGCTGGGCTGCTTATGACTTTTTCACTTCAAACCACGCTCGCAGCAAAACGATTGGGTCGATTTTCATCAGAGTACTCTTAATCGAATCCTAAGACAATTCTCTTTCAGATGGAACATCAATTTTTATCCCAAAAAGGTTCTAACCACACAACAAATCGAAGGGTTTGATGAAAAGTACCCCCAAATATCGCAATTACAACGCAAACTGCACGCCGTTTTTGGCTGCTTGCCAGGAAGTAAGTGGCGACTTCTCGGCAACCAGACGGCCGATCGGCACATTCTATATACCAATGGATAGCTAGTAACATGCACTAAACCACTGACCTGCTGTCAAAAAAATTAATCCAAATATTCGGACTTTATTTGAGGTATTTGTCCAACTTTCTCACAAGATTGGCAAGAT
>NMRB01003222.1:49215-71978 GCA_002633025.1 Notospermus geniculatus | reverse complement strand
CGAGGTATAACTGCCAGTTGCTCCGAGTTCCTCTCAATCGCTGAAATGTCGACCTGCGCGTGGTTGTTTTTTTTTATCTGCGGCAGATCCGTCGAGTTGCTTCAAGATGCAATGTTGACCTGTGGGCACCTTTAGAGATAGCTTCAGGAACATCATCCAAACCTTCTGGGGAAACACAAATCTAACCAACTAAGTGAAAGCCCAGTGAAGATGGCAGAATGCAGGAACGTACATAACACATTTTGTCATAAAGGATAACTTCTTTTTACTTTGATCACTTTCAGTCAAAGGTCAGGTTAATAAATCCAACGCCGTGGTAACTCAGGCACCAGCAGCTGCAGCAGCAACGACAGCAAAACCAGAACCGAAGAAGGAAGCATCGACAGCTAAAGCCGAGGCAAAAAGTGAATCGACAGCAAAATCTGAGGGGAGTACAGCAGCTCCGGGAACGACGGCTGCAGCCGCTGCCGCTGCTGCCTCACCTGCACCGACCGCCGAGAATGCACCAAAAAAAGAAAGTAAGGACATTTCAATAGCTTGATACAGATTGGTAGACTTAACTAGTAGGGACTTGCCCGCAGCAGATGGTAGGACTATCTCTTGATAGACACGATTGGGAGAGTGATGCTGTTGTGGCACCAGAAAACGTGGCTGGAGAGGGTAGCAATTGAATCTTTCACCAGACAATGTATTGTAGAGTGAGGCAGTTGGGACACTTGAGTACATGTGGCAGATGGTGATAGGCAACCCCTGGATTTCATCTAACATACCACTTTCTATTGCAGCAATGAAGCCAAAATGTCCAGGTGGTGCCAAATCAGTTGGAAAAGACAGATGTGTTGGTGAGTAATGTCTCTCTTGTTGCTCGTACAAGTACATGTAAGTGTGCACAAGAATTTGACAGTAACTGCTAACACTCTTCCAATTTTTCAGAGGTAAAATGCACTCCAGGGTTCAAGAAGAAGGGTATTAAATGTGCACGTAAGTAAATTATCTAAGAATGTCTATACTGAAAAGGAAAGATTGGGAAGAACGTTTCCTCATTCAGTTAACTCTTGGTATCTTTCTGTACCTCTGTTGATGTACCGGTACATAGATTACATGAGTTTGATGTCATGTGTCAGTGTCATGTGTCACTTTCTTGGCATCGTCTCCTTCTATGGTTCGTACTTGAACAGACAACATAGATTGGTAAACTTTCAGTCTTCCTTTTCACTTTCAGAGACGAAGTGCCCACTTGACAAGATCACGGCTTGTCTGGGTAAGTTCTTTCATCTGTTAGGCCCTAATTTGAATACAAGATCCTGAGGTGCCGATATAGTCAGTTGCTGCTGTATTTTTGTGGTTATTTGGACACTTGGACTCTCTGCCAAAGCTGTAGTCTGGTTACGTGATAGAGTTGTGGAAAAGGGCAGGTTCAAGACAACAACTGACTTGGTGTTTTTTATGGTTATTTCCAGCTGTGAAGTGTCCTCAGGGTTTCAAAAGAATTGGTCAGACCTGCTTCCGAATGGTATGCGCCAAGGGTTACAAACTCGTCAAGAAGAAATGTGTCCGTAAGTACAACAAACAACCCAGACGACGGCTCTCAAGAGCCAGCATGAAACTCTGCCTTCTCTGCTATTGTTTCTACTTCTGACTTAATGATGTGTTTCTCTTCCAGTTGACAAGTGCCCCGATTCCTACACGAAAATATCGAATACTTGCATCCGTTATATCTGTAATGAAGGTTATGAACTGACCAAAGATGGCAACTGCGTCTGTGAGTATCCTGCTACAGCCCAAAAGGACAGCGATAGTGGAGGAAGGGGCCAGCCTCCATTTTCGCTTTCATTCAGTGCTCCACGTAAGACGGGCACAATCACACTCGTGCCCTTGCCCGCTAGCAAAATTGCACCGAGGAGCTTGATTGACCGCGCTCCTCGGCATCCTTAAAGTTACTGACCATCAAATTTTACGAGTGTGAACAGCTCTCGAGCCTTTGAGGTGCTCAACTGATTGAGCTCCTGCAGATTTCAAACGTGAAGCACTGTTTCATTGGCAGATGGGGTTTGCTGTGTGTGACTGATTGTGAGGGTTAGTTGCTATGTCAACGGCTCTGCCAAAACCTGATAGCAAACCATACGAAGTACAAGACCATGAATCGACGTCCCACATTCTTTTGATCAGTAATATAGATACAAGTCCCCTTAGGGTAGTGGCCTTGGTCTATCCTCAAGCTTTTACAAGATGGGAACTAATGGGGAGCGCCAATTGGTCACGTGATGACTACTGATAGAGCAGACGAGACACCTAGCGTTGACCTAGGCCCATTGTTCGAGAGATGCGGTTCACCAAGCACGGCCAATCACACCTTGAATCGTCATGAATAATAGGTGGCATTGGTGTACTATCAGTTCAAAACCACGCGTATATTCTCGCGTGGTCTGCGTGATCGGGGTTCCCTATAGGAAGATGTTGCTGAGATTTTGTTTCTGATTCCAGTGAAGAAATGCCCCGAAGGATTCGTCAAGAACAAAGGAAGCTGTATCAGTAAGTGTGAGAGAAAATATGCCATGAGAAGAAACGGAAATCAACAGAGCATCTCGCTAAATCCGAAACAATCGCTTCCAAATAGTTGTTGAACTGAAGGCACCTGATTGGACAACAGGGAATGCAGTCCCGCACAGAATGGTGCAATGATTAGCTCGTACGGGATTGAACTTCTTCTGAGAACAGATGTTGTCTGCCTTAGCTGTCTTTCTTCCGTAACTACTGAATGAATTGTCTTGTTTATGCAGAGTGTGTCCTTTTTCTCTTCAGGGATTCGATGCCCAGAGGGATACGAGTTGGTGAAGGAAAAATGCAAATGTAAGGTTCGAAACGAACAACAAAATGGGGCCAGCGGGTTTCTGGTGACCAGACATTGCGTGATAGTCCTTTCTAGAAGAAGACGCTCATAGAATGTAGAATTTCCACGCATAGGAAAATATTCAGTGAACTGTGAACGAACGATATGTTGTACAACTGTTGATTCAACCTCACTCTCTCAAAGCAATGATGCTGATCTTGTATATATACTGTACATATTCCCACATACTTCTAATCTCCCCCAATGATTTTGAAACTCCCCAATTATTTTGAAAAATAAACACTTGTTTTCTCAATAAATTGTTTTATTTTGTTGTTTACAAACACGGCTGTAGCTCATAACACAGCAAGTATAATAACCTTCAAAACACTATCTTCCAGTGGTCAAATGTCCAGTTGGCTTCAAGAAAATTGATGATAGGTGCATCCGTAAGTTAACCTTCATAGATTTGGAGGCTATTTCAATTTGCAGTGAACACCAATCATGTAGTCAAGCAGTACATTTGATATTGTTGCTACTCAATGAAGAGAGATCAACTTTTAGGTCGTACCTTTCGTACGCTTCGTACCTTTCGTACGCTTCCGATACGATGGACCCTCAGAGTCACAAATCTTCATGGAGATTTCTAAGCTGGTGGTGTCTCTAGGGGCTGCTGACCTTTCCCACTCTTGCAGGCTACCGCTGCCCAGAGGGATACAAACTTACCAGCGATGGACACTGTATCTGTAAGTGTACCGAGTGTTTTTCCTGAGAAATTCAGCCTTAGATTTTGCCACCTTGACACTGCGGCAAAATACTTCGTAACTAGAAAGATTTCAACAGGTCGTATTTGACCACAAACCTATGAACGATTTGCCTGGCAATGCTTGTGAAGTGATCTGTTGACAAAACATGAATTGGTGACTGAACATCCAATGTTTTTCTGGAAGAAGGCCTCAAAAGGAGGATGAGGTCAAAGATGCCTCAGTGGTTGCTTTCGTCCGCCAGTTGGTGCGTGGAGACATTCACCAGTGGATGATACCCCCATCATTCCTGTTTCAGTGGTGAACTGCCCAGTTGGATTCATCAAATACCACGGGAAATGTATTCGTAAGTTTCCACGTCTATCAATCTGGCACATTCAAATGTATGAAGGTGTCGGAAAGTAACAAACCGGGTCTTACAAATGGGGCAAAGGCTTTGGGGCCTGACGGTCATGGCATGTATCCCAATAATTATTACATAGAAGGTTGCTGATGGTTAAGGTTAGTCTGGCTGATGATGATGGTTCTCCTAGTCTGACTGGTGACCATCCACTGCCTGGTGACTTCACTCTTGCGTAACCCTTATCCATTGCATCTTGCAGGAATCAAGTGTCCGAAGGGCTACAAACTCTCAGGCATGAAGTGCAAGCGTATGTATCACAATTTCCTCCAAAAGAAACTCTGTTTTATCTGATCACTCAAGTGCAGCGTAGATTGCTGCTCCTTTTCCACCCAAGGTAATGAATCCTTTGTATTTAGATAGAACTTACCAGAGCTTATTGTGGAGGACTTTTTGTTTCAGTGGTGAGCTGCCCAGTAGGCTATCAGAAGATTGGCAAGAAATGCATAAGTAAGTGATAGAAAGTTGCCTATTACATCTTTTGGACTTACACATGTAATTGGCCAGATCAGAGACAATGAATGACTTCACGACTCCTAGCCTCCACTGTCACTCTTCTACATGTACTTTACTGAATGACAATATGTTCTTCCAGAGATGGCCTGCCCATCGTCCCACGAGATGGTCAAAGGAAAATGCGTCTGTAAGTACCGTCAAAGCTGCCAGAAGTGTTTATACTTTGAACACACCCTAGTATAAACCATGCAAGGATTCTGGGTTCACAATGCAACTGTTACGCCGATGGCGCAATGTGTCTGCAACCGTCCACTGTACACCATAAACGCAGGTCTATCAATATTCATTCCTTCATCACCTTGTGAATCACAACTTGTTTCATGTATTTTTCAGTGAGGAAATGCCCACCCAAAACAAAGAAGATAAAAGACAAATGCTATGGTGAGCAACGCCTACTCTTATATTCGATAGTGAATGATCAGGAGTCAGTTTCTATTAGGCCTACTCTTATATTCGATAGTGAAAGATCAGGAGTCAGTTTCTATAAGGCCTACTCTTATATTCGATAGTGAATGATCAGGAGTCAGCTTCTATTGACTAACATCGTCATTTGATGTGACCACCAGACCAGAGGCAAAGCTATAACACAGCTGGCCAACAGTAATGACACAAGCATGGTCAAACACCTCTTCTTATTCCTTCAGAGCTGAGCTGCCCACCAGATTTCAAACTCCTTGGATGGAAGTGCGTCAGTAAGTAGAAGTCAACCCTTTCAGCCACATCTCTGACCATGAAGCTCTGTGCACCCGATGCTAGGGTGAGACTGCAAGGTCCCCACAGATCTACATGTACCTCGCACCCAGGGTCTTCACAACCGCTCCCCTCCTCGCACTTGGTTCTCTAAGAGGGTATGACGGTAAATGACCTGAGGTATCTCAGGATGCCTTGGTGAGAGAGCTGTACTTTCGTCTTCCATCATGGGATAAGAACATCCGACACCTTTCTGTCAGTTCCAGATTTAAACCTCGGGGTTCCCATCATAAATTCACTGCTGTTTCTTTTGTTTCCAGGATACAGGTGCCCCAAGCCATACTTCCTTCACAACCAGAGATGTCTCAGTAAGTAACAGAAGACATCGTCTTTCATAACCTGGCTTTGTTATCAGCATCCACTGCAATCTTCTTCTTGTGGCCTTCTCATGTACAGCCAAGAGCTTTACGAACTTGCACGAATTCTTAATTGGTTTGTGGTCCGTATGATTCATGCTGGCTCATCGCATGGATATTCACCACACAATCAAGCAGAAATGGTAATCTCGGCTGTTTAAAGCGATCAGTCTTGCTCTCTTTAATGCCTAACGATAGGTAAACTTGGCAGTATCGTCTATCCATCTTCTTTTTTCAGGGATCCGATGCCCGAAATCTTACACACTTGTCAAGATGAAATGTGTTTGTAAGTATGGACTATTACTGGATCAGCCACGTTACAAGGAGTAAACATTGAGTAACGAAGGATAAATAAAGAAGGGCAGTGAATTTTGTCACCGATTCCTGATCGAAGATACAGAAAAGCACAAAATTGACACACAAAATGATAATAAGCAAGAAGTCAATCTCCAGAATTCACGAATTTTCGACCCCAACCGGGGTCTTTTTCAAGTGGAACTTTACAATCTGAAACTAATTCCTGATTCCTGATCGAGATGGTTTTGACTGATTGGCTCACCCTTCATTCTCTTTGTTACAGTGACCAGATGCCCCATTGGCTTCAAATTCCACAAAGGAAAATGTGTCAGTAAGTGTACCCCCTGTTCTGTCAAGGATGCATCTCAATGCACCCAAAACCCATAAATTCGAATGCTCTCAGTGAGTGCTTTCCAGCAAACACCTACTGGTAAGGGCTTCTGTAAGATTTCTTGAGATCGTGAGTTTATTACCGGTAGTTTATTTGATGAAATAGCCATTGGCAGTGAAAAGAGGGCCACAACATGCAAATCGTGTGACAAATTCTCATTCGTTTTCAGTTCTTGAGTGCCCAGATAACTACAATGCTTTCAAGGATAGCTGCAAAGGTAAGCAGGGATCAAAATGAAAGCTTTTGCTGATGGTTGAACCTTTCTGAGCTTGTTCCGTTCCGTTCCCCCAGACCGTTCCGTTCTAAATCTCTCATCTTGTCTTTGTTACAGTCAACAAATGCCCTGATGGTTATGACAAGTACAACAATGAATGTGCAAGTAAGTTCTATCCTTCCTGAGAATTCTTTGAGGATATTGACCAAGACAGAATTGGTTTCAAACACCCTTCATCAGCCATGAGAGCTGACGCTAGCTGATGCTCAATGCCCATCTTAAAAAGGGTCCCCGGTATAAATCACTGTGCAACAGACCACCGATCGAAAGAGTATGGCAATATGTCTATATTGTTCACCTCTTCATGATTTCCAGAGGTGGAGTGCGGACCTGGATTCCACGCCAAGGATGGTCACTGCCATGGTAAGTACAGAGGATTTTATGTGACCCATTTAGTTTAAGATATTCCCTTCTCAGGTTTGCTTCACATCATGCAATTTCAACAAGTTATGTGAGAAAATCTTTCTTCATCTTTCATTATGTTTCTTACAGTTGACAAATGTCCATCGGGAACGGAGAAGAAAGAAGACAAGTGTGTCAGTGAGTAAAACGTTCCAACTAGTATAACGTAACATCCATCGTCTATTGGTTCACGACCCTTCTACCAAGCAAGGGTACTTCTTTAGCAATGTGATTGGTTCAGATGATTTTTTTCTTCTCATCCTGTACCTTACTCTTTTTTTCAGAGAAATGCGAGGAGAAGAAATGTAAAGGTACGCTCACACCAGCCATCAATTTGGTGTCTGTATGTTGAAGATATTTGAAACCATCTTCCTTGTTCAAGTAGTTACCGAAACACTACTAGTTCAAGTAGTTAATGAGACAATACAGTACTTCGTATATTGAAGAACAAAGACATTGTGGAATCCTTATTCCACATTGTGAAGTTATTACTTATTTCTTCTTCATTTTCCTTTACCTAGAGGAAGTCAAGTGCCCAGAAGGTGGAGAACTCAAAGACGGGAAATGCGTCAGTAAGTTATTTTTCTTCAGCCGAAAAGTCGTATCATTCTTTCCTCATTTTCTGGCACTGCTACCGCTGAGAACTCCTGAGGAAGTCCAATGATATTAATGAATGTACCATTTCATTACAGTGAAGGATTGTCCAAAAGGATCAACGAAAGAAGGAGACAGATGCCTTGGTACGTATTCCTGCTGTTTTATCTCAGTTTGCTATTGACACGGTGTGCCCACGTGTGATGGCAGGAACACCGCTGCAGCAGGGAGTTGCATAGCCCTATTGGTGTTGTTGTGCGAAGAGGAAGGAGATGGGCCTAGGCCGACTCCACAGGTTGAGTTTTGGCACAGCTCACCATAACTCATGCGTCGTTTCTTGCGCTAGGCCTTGTTTACTCAGTCTGATCGTATCTTTTGCAGAGATCAAGTGTCCTGAAGGTTACAAGTTGGTCAAGAACAAATGTAAGCTGGAGAAATGTCCTAAGGGATTCAAAAAGTATGAAGACAAGTGCTACAGTAAGTTTGGCGATGATGAATCAAGAAAAGCTCCATGATGATAATATAATATTGTGAATCTTCCTCTGAACGTAATAAATCATATTTTTTAAGTTCTCCAGAAGAGAATCTGTGTGTAAATGCAGTGGAATATGCGGTGATCCTCAGTTTAAAACATGATAGCCTCAATATGACTCAATTGACAGACTCGACGGGCAGCCTCAATATGACTCAATGGATAGCATCAGTAGGCTATGACTAGACTCGATGGTCAGCCTCAATATGACACTGTGGACAGCCTCAATATGACTCAGTGGACAGTCTCAATATGCACAGTGGACAGTATGGGTATCATCGACATGATTCAATGGGCAGTCTCAATAGTCACCTTCAAACGAGTCAATGGGCAGCCTCGAAAGACTCAATGGACAGCCTGAACATGACTCAATAGACAGCTTATTCGATGGGCAGCCTCAGTATGATCACTGTGCAGCCTCAGTATGACTCAATGGGCAGCCTCAATATGACTCAGTGTGCAGCCTCAGTATGATCACTGTGCAGCCTCAGTATGGTCATTGTGCAGCCTTAATATGACTCAGTCTGCAGCCTCAATATGATCACTGTGCAGCCTCAGTATGATCACTGTGCAGCCTCAGTATGACTCAATGGGCAGCCTCAATATGAATTTCATTACCATCTTCTTCCACTGCAGAGGTTGAATGCCCCAAAGGATATGTGCTCACTAAGAAAGGGGATTGCCATCGTAAGTCAAATCAACTCAGTCAGATGTTCACTGTCATTGGTAGTGTTGGTCGATATGTAGTGTTGGCAAAGCGCTGAGTAGTGCCGGTAAACAGTATCAGCCATATGCAGTTTTGGTAAAGGTATTGAATGCCAATGGATGTTCATTTCACCAAGAGATTATGACTTAACTTTCAGTGCAAAAATGCCCCAACAACTTTAAGAAACAAGATGGAAAGTGCGTGCGTAAGTATCTGAGCCAGATTGAGATATCATAGGCCTACATCAGCTTGGCCAACTTCGACTCAATGTTCTCTATTGGCGGGAACAGGTTTTGATGAAGAGTGGTGAAGAGAGGTTCATACTTTGTCATATGTACCAATAAATTTTGAAGAATTGGAAAAACAGGCGTAGTATTTCATCCCTATCTCTCTCTTCAGCAACTCACTGCCCACATGGTTACGTCAAGAAGGGGAAGCAATGCGTTGGTAAGGGATAAGAAGTTCAGTCAATCATCAAGATTGATAGACCACAGGTTCCTCTTGCAGGGTTAGGGTTAGGGTTGCAGGCAATCTTTTAGGTCCTGTGAGGAACCTTGGATTGCCTTGCTGTGACACCTAAGAACTTTCTTCCTTGTGTTGCCCACCCTACTAGACTCTTGCAGGCCCGAGGGAGGAATGACCTCTCAGTTCTGGATCATGTTGTGACCCTGTTATCAAAGTCATGGAATTCAGATTCCCTCGTTCTCCCCTCCACCTCCCTCCCAGATACACAGCCAAAAAATTCAAACTGTACATTTCAGCCAAATCCTGTCCGAAGGGTTGGATCAAGAAAGGGGACCACTGCGCCAGTAAGCTGTCAATTTCATTCTTTTCACAAATCAGCAATGAAGGATGTTTCGCCATATAGGTCTATGCCCTGGATAAAGTGGCCGACATTCTAACGTTGACAAGCTACTGTAGGCTAACTTAACCTACCAACGTCCATCACATGCCAATTTGTGAGACAACAGAGTTGTGCGGCAAAGTTTGTTCTGCTTCTGCTCATGTCTATTTTTTTACTGCAGAGGTCAGCTGTCCAAAGGGTTATGCACTCAACAAGAAAATGCAATGTGTTTGTAAGTACTGGTACTTTTAGGCATGCTGTTATTTCACAATAACCAGCATGGAGAGTTTCCTGCAATGGTGTTGTGGCAAAAGCACCACATGAACAACAGAAGAAGGCCTATTGCTACTCGTCAACAATAGAGGTATTATAACATTATAACAATAGACATTGGCATATTGTTACTGTTTTACAATAGAGGTATTGTAACACTATAACAATAGGTGTGTTACTCTTCAACAATAGAGGTTTTGCAACACTCTAACAACAGAAGTAGGCCTATCATTGTATTAAACTCTTTAACAATAGAGATATTGTAGTACTATAACAATAGATGTAGGTCTATTGTTACTCATAAACAATAGATGTATTGTAAGATTATAACAACAGATGTAGGTCTATTGTTAGATCTACTCTTCAACAACAGAGGTCGACAGTATTGTAACACAATAGAGGTATAAACTACAGTGTAGGCCTATTATAACAATCAACGTTAAACGTTGGCCTGGTACCCTCACTGCGATCTTGGCTTCTCTATAATCCGAGGTTGCTCAAAACGCAACCCACAGGTACCGTATCTCTTGTCATTTCAGGCGCGGATCCAAGGGGGCGCACCCGGCGCACGCCCCCTCCCCTTTCGGCCGACAAATCTTCAAAATTGACCGTGAAATTCTGAAATTTGGAGCAAATCATTGAAACTGACCGCAGATTTCAGTGTATCTAGCACGGTGCGCCCACTCTTTCCCGAAATCCTGGAACGTCCCTGCATTTAATGGCGTTGTTTGATATAGCATGTTGCCATGCCCAGCTATCAGCTATCAACTATCAGATGGTTGCAAAATATGACAAAGATATTTAAGAAGAAGAGTAACTTACCAATGTCAATGTTTCTTTTCCAGTGAAGAAATGTCCTAAAGATTTCAAGATCAAAAACAACCGCTGCGTCCGTGAGTTTCCCGCCTCCATCCTCGCACTGGTCCCCTGTCCTCCTGACGCTCCGCAAATACGAGTACCGTACAGCGGAGCGCTTCGAGGATAAGGGATTAATCAACTCCTCGCCCTAGTTTCCGATAAGGGAGGGGAGGGGCACGACCGCAATGGTCTCAGGCACTTTTTTCTCAAGGCACTTTGATCGGCATTTGAGCCCAAGTGACCCGACTGGCCAGCGGCTTCCAGCCAACAGAATGCGGCATAGGCCTAGCAACGAAGAAGACCTTTGCATTCAGACAGTCAGTGCACATGTGTAGTGAAATGACGCGGGCGACACCCCGAGTTCGATGAAATTGAACAGGATGACAGGGCCAACGCGAAAACTTCAATTGTCATACTCCATGGCTCGAAAATTTGTTTTATGTCTCAGCTAGAGTTACGTCACAGCCATGGACTAGGCCTTTTTGACTACAAAACCTTCTTTCGCTGAAATTCAGCAGCGCTCACGAGGCCTGTTATTTTTCCTTCTGTTGGGTAATTCGACAGTGATACTCTGTTTATTTTCCCGGCGTCTGTTTCCAGGTCTTGCCTGCCCTGATGGTTACAAATACAAGACAGGAAACTGCTATTGTAAGTGATGCTTGATCTCATTGGATAAAACACCCTGAATGTTAATTTGTTGTACTCTAATACCAAATCACGTTCAAGCATTTGACCACGTGGATGAGAATGTCGCTGACATTGCCCAGCCGTCAAGTTCGTTCACCCGCGAAGGCGCGTAGCGATAACCTTTGATGGTTCAAGATGAGCGGTCATGCCATCCAATATAAAAACTCCCCATTTCGCAAAGCCCCCGAAACACCTGCGCGAACGTCTATCCTATTGTTCGCTGTTCTCTTCGCGGCATTGAACAATGGGTTTGGCGTTCGCGTTGGCGTTTCGGGGGCTTTGCGAAAACTCCCCAATANACATTGTGTGTCGAAAGTTTTTGGTCTGAAACTGGTCTTTCATCTTCACAGCTGAGACCGAAAAAGAGGAAAAGAAGGAAGAAAAGAAAGAAGAGAAGAAAGAGGAAAAGAAAAAAGAAAAGAAGGAAGAGAAGAAAGAGGAAAAGAAAGAAGAAAAGAAGGAAGAAAAGAAAGACGAAAAGAAGAAAGAGGAGAAAAAGGAAGAAAAAAAGGATGACAAAAAAGATGAAAAGAAAGACAAGAAGAAGGGAGATTAAAGCGATTTAGGCCCAGCCTCCCGAATTCCTTGTGATACCCCCACTCGTGACTGTACCAGACCGGGATGGTTTCTCCATCGTTTGTCATTTTGACATAATAAACTTGGGCTTCGAAAGAAGGCTGTATATGTCTTGGTGTTTGTCATCTTTATATGGTCTTTCTTTTATTACTAGTCGTTATTGTGACTCAAAATAGCTGCCGATACAACGGACCGACGTCAATCATGGGTTGCGAAGAGGAATCAATGTACATAGATAAAGATGTCGTTGTTGAACATAATAGGGAGTTTAAGAAATCAAACGATAAACGCTAACTTTACGACAACGTTATTTTTCGTACTGCACATTCACCAGATTTTATATTGCATTTTCGGTACAAACATTAACGTTATCGTAAAGTTAACGTTTATCGTTTGATTTCTTAAACTCCCTAACGGCCCGTATTGCCCCTCAACGTAAAGGAGTTCCTCAAGGCTACTGTTCTCCTGTTGAGAACAATAGCCTGAGGAACTCCTTTACTTTGAGGAACATTCCAAAATACGGGCCTATTCACTTTGATAACTATGATACGATCCTCAAATTGGTAGTAGTAGAAGAGGAGAAAGTCACTTGTGAAAACACCTTTTGGGCCATCTACTAACCATGCCAACTGGACGGGTGGTCCAACAAGTCAGGTACATGTACAATGCTAGTAAAGGTGGGTGAAGTCCTTTTATGAGGACACCTTTTGGGCAAACGCACGCGCGGATCATGCCGACATGATGGCCCGTATTTTAGAATGCTCCTCAACGTAAAGGAGTTCCTCAAGGCTATTGTTCTGCTGTTGAGAACAATAGTTTTGAGGAGCTCCTTTACGTTGAGGAGCATTCTAAAATACGGGCAGATGAGTGTTCTAAGTTCCGTTCAGTACAATACTAGTAAAAGTGGAGGACACGTTTTGATTATGCCGACTGACAGGATGGGTGGTCTAACAAGTCATCAGCACACTGATTATGCCGACTGGATGGGTGGTATAACAAGTCAGGTACAATACTAGTAAAGGTAGCGGGAGACCTGTATGCGGACATAAGTCAAGTAAAATACTAGGAAAGGTAGAGGAAGTCCTTTATCTTGAAGACACCTGTTTGGTCACCTCACTGATCAGGCCAACTAGATGGGTGGTCTAACCAATCCAGTACAATAAGAGTAAAGGTAGAGGAAGACCGAAATGAAGACAACAATGATGCAAGATAGATGATGCTATCATTAGATAGGTACAATACTAGCAAAGGTGGAGGAAGCCCTTTATGAGGACGTGTTTCCTCTTTGGGCCAGCACAGTGATCATGCGGACTGGACGGGTTGTCTACAAGTCAGGTAGAATAATAGTAAAGGTAGAGAGACTAAATGAGGCAAAAAATGATCATGACAACTGGATGAGTTATCTAACAAGTCAGGTACAATACTAGTAAAACCAGAGGAAGCCAACTACGAGAACACATGATTATGAGAACACATGATTATGCCCGCTGGATAATAGGTCTAAAGGCCGTCTCACACGAGCGTTTTATCCGGCGTTTAGGCCGTGCGTCTGGGGGCGTTTATGAAACGCCGAAAGGAGCGCAGGGTTGACGCACTGCGTGCGCCAACTCTGCGTTTGTAAACGCAGACCCCTGGGTGAACGCATTGGTTTTCAACATGTCCAAAACTTTTTCGAAAACGCAGAGGTGTGCGTCTATTGACGCAAACGCTGCGTTTAAGAACGCATGAAAACGCATGAGAACGCACGAGAACGCATGAAAACGCATGAGAACGCATGAAAACGCAGCGTTTGTAAACGCACTGCGCGTTTACAAACGCCTACTTTGCGTTAATTTATCGCAATCTCTGCGTCAAAGAGAAGAGACGCTACGTACCGGAAGTCGTCGAAACGCACGAAAACGCAGGGCCTGCGTTTTGAAAACGCAGGACGTGCGTTCACACGGCGTCAACTATGCGCTAAATAGTGCGCTTGTCGGCGTTTTCAAAACGCGCTAGTTGACGCCGTACTCGGCGCTCGTGTGAGACGGCCTTAAGTCAGGTACAATACTAGTACAAATGCAGCAAGTCTCCTGTGAAGACACCTTTGGGCCCTGTACAAACAAGTCAGGCACAATACTACAGTCAACGTCGCATATAACGTACTGATTGGGACCTGCGATTTTTGTCCGTTATATGCAGTCTGTTATATGCATATGACCAATGCATTGTAAAACGGGGCCGGCAGTTTCAGTACGTGATAGGCGATTGTCCGGTATATGCAAGGACGTTATACGCGACGTTGACTGTAGTTCAGGTGGATGAGGTCAAATATCAATGAGACCCCTTTGGGCCCTGTACAAAATACTAGTCAAGGTGGACGAAGTCAACTACGGGGATACCTTTGGGCCCTGTACAAATAAGTCAGGTACAATGCCAGTTAAGCTGGATGAATTCAACGATGAGACACCTTTGGGCCCTGTATAAACAAGTCAGGTACAATAGTGTTCAAGGTTGATGAGGTCTATGAGGACACATTTGGGCCAGTACAAGTCAGGTGTAATACGGTAGTACTACAGGAGGAACAAGAAAGTCAGTAATTTACATGTACAATACTAGTAAACATGGAGCAAGTCCATTATGAGGACAACTTTTGGGCAAGCAACTGTGTTTGTAGTCTAACGTCAACTGAAAGAGTAGTACAATATCACGTCAGTAGGCAATATTAGAGAAGGAAAAAGTGAAGACAAGAAAAGAACCCAGCTTCATTATGAGTAGATTTAATCTTAAACAAATCAATATACTTAACAATATTGACCTGTAATGACTCAGTATACAGGCAAAGTCTACATACGTTAACACAAATAAGGGGGATTCCAAACAGATAAAAGAATGAGATGGTCTATGTTTTATTCTCTAATAAGACAGTGGGGTACAGCTTAGAAACTAAGTAAAGATATAAGACTACTGCTTAAATACTTGTTTAATTATATACGGAATACTAAAAGAATGAAATAAAGTAAGAAACTTCTGTTCATAAGATCACAGGAAGAAATTTCCAGAAGGTAGGAAAGATGGATTATCCGAGTCTCAGGGCGTCTAATTCCTCCCGAATTACTTCCTCTGTTTTCATCTTCTCCAGCTGGTTGAGCTCGAGTTGTTTCCCTTCTGCCTGCTGCTGTTTTAATTTCTCAATCTGGTCCAGTTTCTGAAATCATCACAGAAATGCTGATGGAACGTCAGGAAGTTACAATTTGGAGTGGTGGTAAGCCCCTATTTTCCAGTTCCAACATATGTACAGAAATTAATTCAGTCAACAACAATAAATACCGAGTCTTTTTGGAACATTTTTTTATGATCCTTCTCATGAACTTTCACTTTCACATCAAGTTATAATTGCTGTATGTGAATCAGCCAACCAGGCCGGTTACTCTTGATTCCTACTAGGCCTGCCATAATTCAATTAGAGTAAAACGTGGAATGACCATGATACCTTAGTCAAGTTTCTTATTTTCTTATCTGTTTCTGGATCTCCTGTGCTGCCCATTCTGGCTGACTGTCCATGCGGACCGCTCCCCGCTGGAGGTCTGGAAGGCTGGCCACCAGTCGGAGGCCTTGAGCCACCAGTCTGAGGTCTGGAGTCTTGAGCAGTGGCAGTGGGTGGACGAGAGGCTGAGTCATCACCAGAAGGTTGATCAGACTGGAAAAAGATTGAAATTGAACAAGAATGGTGCATGACACAGGCTTGAGGCAGACTAGTACAGTACAGATAGAAGTGGTTGTTCACATTTGCTTCAGATTGTTTACTTTTTCAGAAGATGCAATCCATTTGATTCATGTCTACGTCAAATTTGAGTTCAAACTGCAAAGATGAAGGTCACCTGTTTAGCCTTCTTTGCTTCTCGTTTTTTCTTATTCTTCAGAGCTTGTTTTGACATGTTTTCTGAAAATAGGAGGAAATCGACACTGACCACTGATGTACCGGGTAACAGCTATACATGACTGAGTAATGGACCCACTCAAGTTGATAATCAGATGGAAATATGCTGACCTTCTTTTTTTGTGTTCGATGGAAGTTCATTCTCATGAAGCTTGAATGTTGCTGACTGACCTCGAGCACCTGGTGGCCGATAAGCCTGCACTTTGGCTGAAAAACAAAAACACACCGGAGAACATTCTTTATCAATGATGTACACAGCTTTCATACAAGGCTTTAATACAGTCTCCAAGGGCTCCACACAGAGTACTGTCACCCAAGTCTCACCAGATGCTGACCCTTACCTTGCGTTGGTGGTTGAGGCACTGATGAAGTCACTTTCATGTACTGGATCGGCTTGACTGGGAAAATACCATCAGGGACCGACTGCCATTTTACTTCCCATAACTCCTCACCACTCGGCGTCATCTCTTGGCACATTAGGGTCCCGGTGTAGTGTATGACCTTGAAGCTAAAGGATACGGGGCAGTTACAAAAGCAGAGGAAAAACCAGAAAAGACGTCGCTTTATATTAGGCCCAAAACACTCACCAGTTTCCAACACGTAACCTTGGTGATGTGGTGGCCATCAAGACATGCTCACCATCTGGACACCATTCAAATGACGTAATGTCAGATGCATCATTCTTCACAATCTGTTTCTTCTGTTTTAAATCCCAGTATTCGGTGTTGCCTCGGATGTTCCCGAAGCCGGCCAGACAGAGGAGTGGCAGATGTTAAGGTAAAACACTCTTCGTTCTTCATGTGATAGAGAAGGAAACTCGCTATGATGGCACGTTTTTCTCTGGTTTCCTCCTGTTGTACACTCTGTCACCCAGGTTTTCAGCTTTCAACTCAATATTTTTCATACTGGCCTTTCACAGTGAAGCAATGGGAAAACATCAACAGTGGAGACATCTAGTCACAACCAGCAACATTACAGACCAATCTAAACAGTACATGACATGGGGACCACTGGAGAGACCTGCACTTCGACCCGAGAAGGCAACATTGGCTCGAGCCATTTGCAAAGGATATTGCTTCCTTGAGGGTTGTAGAAGATGGAATTCCAAGCACCAGTTCCAAAGTCAAATGTTGGCTCACACTTCAGATTATAAAGTGTGATTTTCGCTGGCATAACTGTCAAATGTTAAGGATCTTAATAGGTAATGTGGTGACAGGAACTGAATATATTCTAAACCTCAAAGTTTCTCAACTTTGAACTATTAAACACAACAAGGATACATCCATAAACGACACAGAACTCAGGTGCTTTAGGGTTCCATTCAGCATTGTACACAGGCCCATTTTTACCTGAAAATGTTGATGACAAGTTAGTAGAATACACAGCACTGGAGATCTTTCAGACGAATATTATGAGGCATCACCACCACCCGGCACAAATTATGGATAGATATCAAGTTAGACGATGCCAGGTTCTACACAACAGCAAGTGACAATGTTCCGAGTAGCAACACAGACACCAGGAAACTGCAGATCACTACATACCTAGGGGTACTCTGCAACTGACCCCATCAGCACCCATGAACTGTAAAGACTGTTCCCCGTAATAGGAATCAGCGGAGGATTCCATTTGAAGCAGCAGTAAGACGGCCTTCCCTGGAAGGAGAAGTCAACTTTAAACTGGTGAAGCGAAGTTCTGGGGGCCATCAGCACAAAGGGTAAGAGTTCAATACCCAGTAGATTGATCCTCATGAGAAAGACACTAAAGGGCCAACTGTTTATGCTCAGGTATTTGACTTCTAAACGTTCATGAACTGTCTGTCATACATACCTCTGGGATTCCAATTGAGGGCGACATTATCTGCTCTATAGAAACTATTATTTCCAATCACAGTTGTGAAATTAGGAACACTGTAGAGTTTGACCGATGAAGGCTGGCCCTTGCTCCCGGCTACATAAGCTGCTACAAGGTATGGAGGTCCCCATGGACACAAACTGAAATGGCCTAGCTTTTCAAGACGCAGCTTGTGGGTTATTGAACTGAAGTCATTTTCAAAGAATTGTACTTCATTGGTGACATTTCTGGCGCATATTGCCTCATCATGAGAGAACTGTGGTGCCCTGAAATTAAGAAAGAAGGCATCTGTATTTGACAGAATTTAGAATTCCAACAAGGCCTGCATCAATAAGCTACTATGGGGTATAAAGACACTCAGTTTGCTGTACTTACCAATGCTGATGAGCCTTCTGAATGAAACTTTTCACAGGTTCTCCAGTTCTTGCATTCCAGATTTCTAAATTTGGGTTTCCTTGTTTTCCTTTCTCCGCTGGAAGAAACAGAACAACAAATTTATCTTCCCTGAGATTTATCTGTTATCTGTAATCTACACTGTGTGGCCAGTTAAAAATGTGACCCGGCACAGCAAAATGAGTCAGAATGCGCACAGAAGAAGACCCAACATGTCCAAGGTGACACCAACGGTTCGATGATTTCAGGATTGTCTGCCCATTGTGAAATTTGACTTTGTCGATTTCTGTAGTTGTTGTCAGGTGTCAACTTCGGTCTTCTTCTGTGCGACTTCCGACTCATTTTGTTGTGCCAGGTCACAAATGATCACATTGTTCTGTCCAAGACAAGAACAAGGTGTATTCAGCCAATCTTGCATGAAGGACTTGTATGTTTTGATTGAACCAGTTGTGACCCACACCATCTCGACTGTCCCATCAGACATCTTGTCACTTCTACTCACTGACTATGTATGGTTCCCAGGTCATCAGGTATGTGCCTCTTGGAGAAAACAACATCTTGTGTGTTTTCCTCTTCTCAATTGTGCACAAGACTTTATTTGATGCCACATCTGCAACTTGGATGCTGAAAGGATGCATATACAGAATTGCCATTAAAAATCTATTCTGAACAGTGAGTGAAATCCATACACTGACATTGCAAATCATACTTCTTACTCACCAAAGCCCATTACACCAGGCCAACAGGGAGCCATCATCAGAGAAGACCATGACACGACATGCCCGGCTTTTATCCCTGGAAATGCAAAATT
Organism: Notospermus geniculatus; assembly: GCA_002633025.1. Classification (NCBI taxonomy): domain Eukaryota; kingdom Metazoa; phylum Nemertea; class Pilidiophora; order Heteronemertea; family Lineidae; genus Notospermus; species Notospermus geniculatus. Next base: position 52,954 of record NMRB01003222.1, on the reverse strand, counting down.
AGAATAGATGTTATGTTCGTTTGACACTTATCACGTCTACATAATTTACAAATCCTAATGTCCATTTCCTGCCCTGGTATGTCAAACCTTGATGACATGTAAATTAGCAGCAGCTTCATGAAGCGATGTTGAAGTGGTCTATAATTAATTAATCTCGATCCCTCTTCTCAAACTGATGACTCACCCATGGAATTCATCTCGGTGTTGATTTCTTGGTGGTCCATTCCACAGCCATAGGCCTTGACTACCTCGCACTGAAGTGAAGAAACAAAAGCAGTGTGTGACATAGGCCTATCACTGATCAGTATACCATAATGACCATAGGCCTAGTCCATACCAACGCTTCCACACATAGCCTACATGTAGGCCTAAAGAAAGGCCTACGCCCTGCCCTGCCTACGGTAGGCCTACCGGCGGTATTAGGCCTACATTGTGTCCATCATGTCATGTCGAAGATACACATCAGCTGATCGAGGCCACAGGCATACTGTATTTCTGCAGTGTGGCTAACACAAGGCCTAACCTAGCTAAGTATNCATAGTGACAAGATGAATTTGTGTTATTCGTGGAGTGTCTTTCTACGTTTTTTAGAACATAACAAGTTTCCTTTTGCACTATATGTGTGGTGACCGTATATTGCCACGGATCTACGTAATCAGGTCCTTTCAGGAAGCTGACGTAAAACTCGATCGAGTTTGCTTCGGAGTTGAGAAACAAATACTTTTTCTACTTATTCGCCTGGCTTGCCTAGGTTAAAAACTTCGACATCAGTATGCCCTCCAAACAACGAATGCGAGTCGCCAACGAAAAGGCCACCAAAAATGTTACGAACAGAGGAAATGTGCCTAAAACGCTGGTATGTTGTGTGATGATGTGTTCGAACAGAGGCTGACTGTACATCAGCCTGTACATTTTACCATACATAGGCCTAGGCCTAGGGTAGGGAGCCTCGTATGCTTTGTTTGTACACTAACACTGCACCACAGGTACGTGTACTGTTGGACAGGACGAGCTTGCATACCTAGGCCACCTACCACACAGCCCAAAGGCCTGAGGCTGAGAAGCATGAGAAGGCCCTTGGCCTTGCCTTGGAATTTTCTGTGTCGTCCCCCACATAGGCCTACTGGGAGTGGGCATGGTGGGGACATGGAAATCCTGTGCTGGGCATGGGGTCCTACTAAATAGCGTCAGCAACAAGTTTTAGCGTCAGCAACTTAAAAGTTGGCGTCAGCAAGGTTTTATATGTTCAGGAAGGCTTTTTGGACACTGAAATAGGCCTAGACTAAAGTTTAAGCGATCATCCAGCAGTAAAATAATGATTTAGAAAAGAAATTTTAACCATTTCTTCAAAATATTTCTGAGCGAAACAGTGGCGCCATTCGGGACTGCAGCGGCAACTGTTAGAACTAGAACTAGTCTGAAGTAAGGTTTCGTCGGCAATTAAATTTGACCCGAAAAAGCCAAAATAATCCTCAATTTCATTAATTTTCTTCAAAGCAATGCAGGTTTACACCATTGCAACAATATTCCGAGACATAGGGCGCCCTGAGGATGTTATAAAACCTTGCTGACGCCAACGTTAATGTTGCTGACGCTTGTTGACGCTAAAATTTGTTGCTGACGCTGTTTAGTAGGACCGCTGGGCATGGGATTGGGAGCCCCAGCCCAGCGCGGGATGACGCCAAGGCTGACTGTTAGGCCCCCCTAGCTGAAAAGGCTGATGAGCAGCCATGATGATGGCCATGAGCAGATGAGATGATAAAGTTGACAGANGAGACATAGGGCGCCCTGAGGATGTAATAAAACCTTGCTGACGCCAACTTTAATGTTGCTGACGCTTGTTGACGCTAAAATTTGTTGCTGACGCTGTTTAGTAGGACCGCCAGGGGATGAAGCTATCGGGAACCGTCGAGGCTATGGGCGGTTATTCCCGCAATTATTAAACCCGAAGTTTTTTCCAAACAGATACCATTGCGCCCGCTATATTCGGCCCCTGGTTGGTGGTTCACTTTTAATGGCTTGCCCGTGTGGTTAGAGCGATTTCTGCATGGGTTCAAGTCCTCCCACTGGCATTTTTCTTTTAAGAAACTTCCAAAATAATATTTTGGAAGTTTGTTTTTTTATCATCCTTTTTCCCATCCCCTCTTTTTTCTTCGTTTTCAAGTTGCTTTAGGCCTACTTATGAAATTTGTTAGCAGTACCATTTCTACTATTAAGTTTTTAAAGCTCTGTGCACCCAGTTAAATTTTATACCGGTAACACAAAAATTGCATTGGATCCTAATTGTGGGAGAATACGGTAGGCCTACCGGTAGTTTATAATGAAGAAACCCTGAAAATGGATCAGGCTCATTCACTTCTGGGATTTCTACCAGAAAGAGCCAGAGGAACCCTGGTTGGGGTCGAAAATTTGCGAATATCGGAGACGACTTTACTAACACTGGTTACTGTCTTTAAATGATACGACACAAAATTTCATTGAATTATAATAGACATTTGAAGTTCGAAGCATTTTTTTGGCCACCCAATATACCGGTATCATATGTTTTTTTAATTTAATCGATTTTTCAGCCCTGTATGTAGGGGCGCTTTGCAAAACCTACAAAAATTCCCTTCCGCTCTGTAACTTCTGAACGACTGAAGATTTTGGTTTCATATTTCATGGAAGATGTATGATGTGCCAAGGTGTGTTGCTTGAAAGAATTGTCCAAATCTGATTCTCCACTTTGCCACCAGGGGGGCAAAGGCAGAAACACAAATACCATGTTTGCGTCTTTAATACTGAACGGAATTTCACCAAATTTTTATGGCAGGCTTACCTAGCAAGGGAACATAATATGACGAGTTGGAGTTTTCAGCCCTACAGGGGGCACTTTGTAAATGAAATGGTCCATGGACCATGTGCTCACTGGGTTGGACACAATAGTCTAATGACAGAGGGAGGTATGTACACCCTTAATCAAAAGTAAATGCACAGCTAATAAACTTAAATATTTCCCAAAATCTTCAGCGGATCAACCTTTGCTTTTTACGGCAATTACTTAGGGCATCAAGACACGTTTTGAGACCAAAAATATCATGAACTTGCATGAGTTGTATTTTTGACAAAAGTTTGAAATTTCCATAAAAAAGTGTGATTTTCAATCGCATATTTTTTAGAAGTGAAACCAACGTCACTTTAAAGCCTGTTTGTTTCCCAGCAAAATTATTTTTTCAGGTTTAAAAAATTCCTTGGTGAACAGAAGTTACAGAGCATTTTCCAAAATGAATTTCGTCCGGTTTTCCAGTCAAGTCAGGGCTATTCCTTCCGTCTCATTTAGATCTACCTAGCCTGCTGAATATTGTGAATAGGCCTATTCATGGCCTAGTCAACAATAGTTACTGCTGATGACACTCCATCGAGTAATCCAAGGCCAGGCGGTCTTTTGTGTGAGATGAGTGCCGGTGTCACCTTTCTTAATTCCTCCTTACAATTCCTTACCAATGAAGGCAGGAGAGCCTACGTAACCTCTTATGGAATTGACGCCATTTACTAACTTGACCTACGATGAATGGGACTTATTATTCCATGAGCTTGGTCTTGGGACAATAACGAAAGGTCAACTATAAAATAAGACTCGAACTGTTGACTGGAGTTTCGACTGAAACTTTCGAATAAATTCTTCATAATTACGACATGGGAGCTCCAATTGAAAATTTGAAAATTTATTCGTGTATAGAAACAGGAAAGCTTTAAAATG
>NMRB01003222.1:4650-18167 GCA_002633025.1 Notospermus geniculatus | reverse complement strand
GTGACGTCGGAGAGTAAGAAGGACTAGTCGGGCTGTAGCTGGGACTAGTTGGGCTGTACGACGGGCTGGTTGGGCTGTAACTTGGCGATGTTGGACTGTAGCTCGGACTGGTAGGAGAATATGAAGGAGATGTTGGGCTGTAGTTCGGCGACGCTGGCGAGTATCCTCCACTGCCTCCAGGACTTGATGGTGAATATCCGGGACTTGTCGGGGAGTAACTTGGACTCTGTGCACTGACCAACGGAGATGTCGGCATGTACGCAGGTGAAGTTGGAGAATATCTCGGCGACAACGCACCAGCAGGACTTGGGATGTAAGGACTGATTGGTGAACCTGGTGACCCAGGCTGTGGGGACCAGGCAGGACTGTATCCAGGGCTGAAACCACTCTCGCTAGCCGCCGACGGTGAGAACCCTGCTCCTCCTGGTGTCATTCCGCTTCCAAGACCCGGTGACCAGGCACTTGCATATGACGGTGTCGCCCCTTGGTTCCATGGAGTCATCTGGGGTGACATTCCAGCCGCAGGACTTGCTCCACCTCCGAAGAACATTCCAGTGGCACCTTCTGCTCCCATCATCATTCCTCCAATGTTGGTTGGAATTTCCATTCCATGTTTGCATTTCTCTGCATCCAGCATCAAGTCGAATGAACCAGAGCCAATCTTTGCTAGTTTTCCTAACATGATGCACTCTGACACTCCCTTGAGGGGGTCAAACTCTCCATGGGCTGCTGCCTCCATTAAGATGTCAACCTGAAATGAATCAAATCATACATCAGATTGATGGCAGCACTTAGGCCTACTACAAGATCCAAGCAAGTGGTGCATTGATGACTAGGCGTACTTTCATGAACACTCCAATAGGAGCAGTCAGCCATGCATATTGCCAAAAGATGGCAGCAAAGTTCTAGCAGACCAATACACAGGAAAATCCATGTGATTGGTGCTCGATCAAGAATGAATGGATCCGCTATATGCATTGAATTGGGCTGTACTGACACCTATTGGTCAACTCACTGACAGCTCCAATTCTAACTCGAACTGTAGTCAAATTTGACCAGTTGCCTGGCTTCCAACACTTCCAGAACATAACCTGAGACATATTCCACACCAGTACTCACCGTCTCTTCAAAGGAGCACCTAGCCAATGCACCAGTGTCCTGCCTGTTGATCCCGTGGCGGGTGATGGCCATCAAGTGACCCTTGGCTGTCATCACTTCACACAGCAGCGACAGATGACGATAGTTGACATAAGAACCGTCGAAGGAGATGACGTTGAACATCTCCCTTTCAATTCCTTTTCGGACAGCTTCAATACCGAGGACCTGAAAAGCGCAAGATCGAAACTTGAGGTCTTCCACATGCGCCATGGATGCCAACAGGTAGAGAATTGCTCGAGGCTCAGAAAAGAACGCATGAACATGATGAAGGAAATACTTACCCCAAATATCTCCACAATATCGTTGGACGAGGTCCTAATCGGATCAACATCCTTCACGCTGAGCACCTTCATGAGACTTGTACCGTCTGTCTCAAGGATCCATTCTTGGATACCCTTGAATTCACCAGTGTCGGTGATGATCACTCGTTTCTTGTCGTCCGTCTTCGGAAGATGCATGTACACCTAGAAAAGAGCAGCAAACAGTGAGTTCAAGACCACAGCATATTCTGTCAAATTTGAAAACAACTTATTCTGTCAAATTTGAAAACAACTGGAAAAGAACTAAACTCTATAAAATAAGTACTCATTGAAAAGCTATGACTGGGTGCTTTCCAATGAATACCAAGGTGACAGGGTTTCCATAATTTTTTGTTAGTATGCAAAACTGGCATTGCAAGGGTTAACTCCTACCATAAGCCATACAGTCATAAAACCAGGGCCGTACCTTTGCAATAGACTCAATACCCTGTAATGTCATATCACTGAGAAGATTGGACTCGATGCATCTCAAGAACATGTCATCTTCCATCTTGTCCACCACCTCTTCTTCTTCCTGGAACTTGCTGTCATCAGAGTTCATGATACGGATTCTCAGGACAAGCTTCTCTGCATTGTCATCATTGAAGATGCAGTTGAGATCATCTCCAAAACCTGGAACAAGGGATTTGATGTTTGAATCAAGTCCAAGACATCCTCAAGAGTTACCCTTTTACCTGGCCTTTCAATAAAACGGCACAGAATTTGACATTTCTAGCAGTCAACCTCACCTGCAGTGATCTTTTCTGAGATCTGTTCCATAGTGAGTTTCTTGTCCGTCATACGTTTACGGTCAAGCTCAAGCCGGAGCAGCCAAGGCGAGATACGTGACGCGTCAAAGTCGGGCATCTCGTAATAGACATTGACGAAGTCTTGATCCTCCGCTATGACTGTATTCTGTGGATCGGGGTCGTAATAGATGGCAGTGTTGGCAACAACCTTGCGGAGGGTCGTGTGCTCAAGACGACACAAGACATCCTGAAATTAGATGAAAACTGTACAACTTCTGAAAGACTGCTAAATGCAGACTTCAAGCAAGAGTTTTTTACCCATAGTACTCTCAACCCTCGACCTGTGTACAATTTATGATGAAAACATTTCAACTCTTACCTTTGCCTTTTCCGCATCTCGTGCGCTCTGCCCTGTCAAGAAGACAGTCAACGACGGTGTCTTCGGTTTCTTTGAGATGTTGATAATTTCCTTCAGACGTGGCACACCAAGGGTGACGTTCTTGGCCGACACACCGGCGTAATGGAAGGTGTTCAGTGTCATCTGGGTGGCAGGTTCTCCAAGAGACTGGGCAGCGAGGGCTCCCACCATCTCACCGGGTTGCACCTGAAAGAAAGATATGAATTATGGAAATCTAAGTCCACGCACTGGGCTGCAGTCTAACTCAACTGACACTGTCATCACTATCGTTACTTACATGAGATTGCAAGAATTTTGTATCAATCTCTCCAAGCAGCCACTCGAACGCTTCAGAAGACAACCTGTATTCTTCTGTGACTCGTTTCGTACAGAGCGTTGAGCGGGTCAAAATCTTCATCAGAGTGGTAGCGTTTTCATTGGCCTGGACACTGAGAGGATCATCCCCAACGACCACGATGAACTTCTTGGTGAGGTCTCTCACACCTGGAAGGAAAGTGAAACGTTGAAAGTCCGAAGTATCACAACATGTCAAGACCGCCACATGTTTCACCATGCACAACACCGTGAACGTGATGCAGCGAAAATGATAGGGACACGGGAACTGAACTCACCCTCGATGATTTTAAGCGGATGGAGATCACATGGCTTTCTTGTGTCAATTCGGAAGATCTTCTGGGCATTCCAGATGAGACGAGACATGTTGCACGGCAAGACAATCTGAAAAGACCCCATCATTCTTAAGTTTTATTCACAAAAGTTGCAAACCACAAGAAAAGCACAAGGCATTGAATAAGGCTGGTCAATGAATTCTAGGATTCTTACCCTGGCATCACCGGTGGGGAAAATCTTCCGTACACTCTCCCGGTCCTGTTTTAGCTGCTCCCACTCATTCTCCAACTCCGAGATGATGTGCGCGTCACCGAGAACCTCGCGCACCACGTCCTCGTTCAAGCATTTTCGCATCGACCGCTCATTTGTAGCATCAAACTTGAACTTCTTCTCGAAGACTTTGTGCGAAGGCTTCAGATTTGGCATCGATTGGAACTCAACATGTATAGCATCCAAGTTATCTTCACCGTAACACAGCTGGATCATTTGCTCGGCCTACGACAAAATAAATGGGGATTTTAACAGGTTTGATACAAAGGAGAAGCCAATGATGGTGAAGTTTCACATCCCACTCATCAGAATGCTGTCAAAATGACAATCATGCAATTCTACATAACTGATAGTACTTTCTAGAGACTGTCCGTCAAAGCTTACCTGATTACGAACAGTGCCATCGTATCGCACCATGACCGACTCCATAGCTTTGATCAGCCGACGCTGGATGTACCCAGTCTCGGCAGTCTTGACAGCAGTATCAATCAAACCTTCACGTCCTCCCATAGCGTGGAAGAAGAACTCGGAAGGTGTCAATCCGGCAAGATAGGAATTCTCAACGAACCCTCTGGACTCTGGACCATAATCGTCCTTGATGAAGTGCGGCAACGTTCGGTGGCGGAAGCCGAATGGAATTCGCTTACCTTCAACGTTCTGCTGACCTACACAGGCAATGACCTAGGAGAAAACAGTACAAACCATCAAGGGCTGAAAATTCAGAACTAACCCGGGACAAAAACACAGAAAGGGGCACCTCTGTTCAATTCTATTCCAGCAGCAGTCACCCCCATGGGGTGGATACGGAGCAGAACCCAGTACGGAAGGATAACACTTTGTCGTACCTGTGAGATGTTAATTTTGGATCCTTTAGACCCAGCCACCACCATAGCCTTGAAGTTATTGAACTCTGACAAAGACTTCTGAGCACTGCTACCAGTCTTGTCACGAGCGTCGTTCAGGATCCTGTTGACTTGATTCTCAAACGTCTGCCTGAGCGTGTTACCCGGTGTCGGCTCTAACTCGTCGTTATGTGCCTTCTCAATGACTTCTATCACATCGAGTTTGGCTTTCTTGATTGTGTTCTGGATGTCGAGGTAGGTCTGGGGATCGGCAATGGTGTCACCGATACCAATGGAATGACCTGGAATGAGGAGGTAAACACTGTAGTTAAGGCCAGACCTGAGACGTAACGAGATTCCCAGCAAAGAAGCCTGGGGAGTGACCTGAAGGCCAGCCTAAACCAGACCTATTCCTGAATATACTGCATATCTTGAGTTGAGCCAGCATGGGCGATCTCTTTAGCTAGCAGAGGAAAGACCGCCCAGAGAGGACGATTTTGAAGAATCCCAGACCATGCCACCCATGGTTTACTGTGTAATGAACTGTCCTTTGGCTTTAATCCGAAGAAAAGGACTTGCATACCTTCAATGAGCAGCCAGTTGTTGACCACCATCTGAATATAACCATAGAAGAGAGCACACTCATTGTAGCCTTCTTCCAGAACGACAATATGCAGAAGGGACCCGCTGCTGGCTCCGAGTGACTTCTTACACAGGATACCACTGATGAGTTCTCCATCTTCAACAAGTACCTGAATCAAAACAATGCATCAGAACTAGCCTCTACTCCTTTATTTTTCATAAATCCGGATGAATCAGTTCAGACCATGAAGCTATGACAAGATGCCCTAATTGCTAAGACTGATGGGCCAAAACAAATATGCCAAGGTCAGCTTCCAGGCATATCCAAATTTCTACCCACCTTGGTGTCACCGGGTGAGATCCATTTATATGGTCCATGGTCCTCATCGTCAGGATGAGCGCTGTGAGTCCTGATACAGTTGACTCTCCCTGGGATGATAAGGGAGAAGAGCTGCTTCCCGGTCCAAAACGGTTTAGGTTTCAGGATGCACGGCTGTGGGAGTTTGCCATCCCAGGAGGGGAGGAACATCAGTAGTGTCATCATCTCAGCCTGGAAATAAATCAACCACATTATTTTGCATTATCTCTCAGAACAAGGACATAGCTGAGAAAACTGGCCGAGCTGGAACTTATTCTGAGAGGTGCAGAACAGAAGACAGCAGGGACGACACTCTTCCTTCTATGGCAGGGGCGAGATAGGTAAAACCAGACTGACCTTATCTAAGAAGACATCCCTCTTTGTCATCTTCCTGACAGCCGTCAGCGTGTCCTGCACGATACCCATGACAGGTCTGTTTGACTGTGGTGTGATGATCATACGTTGTACCATACACAACTCCTGGATCTCGGCCCTCGTCTCCAGCGACTGAGGCAAATGTAAGTTCATCTCGTCCCCGTCGAAGTCGGCATTATATGGTGTCGTGACACTGAAGACGAGAAACATTTAGTCAGTGTTGCCGGAGCTGTCAAAAATTTTGCAAAAAAACCTCAGTGACTAAGACCCAAAAACCTTGAAATATTCCAACCTAGAGAACATTTCCACAATGTCTGACATCACATGCAGTGCACTGCATTGCATGTGCCCATGTTTCAACCCAATTCATGATCATGCACCCTTGGGACTGCCAATGCTGAGGGTACGCTCACCTGAGGTTCATCCTGAATGTCGACCATGGCAACACTTTGACCATGTGACCCATCATACTCATTTTGTGGAGCGTTGGTTGCCGATTGAAGATAATGAGATCGTCATCTTGCATATGTCGTTCGACCTGTGAACACACAATGACATTCATCAAAACCCCTATGTCAGATACAAGTTTCAATGCTTGAAGTCACAAGGAGAACCTACCGCACAGAAAGAGGAAAGAATATAGAAATTTTCAAAGGATTGAAGAAGTAAGCTCACCTTGTAGCCGATTTGTAAATGTAGATCACTTGGCTTTGGGTGATATCGCAGATCAACCCTGTCCCCATTGTCACGTATGATGTATTTTGCACCTGGGTACTGATTGGGACCTCTTCTCACCAACTCTTGCAGTCTGAAAATACAAGAAATATCAGTGTCAAGTGAGGACATTATACCATTTCACGAATTCTTCCTGTAACACCAACTGAAGCAACACTTCATTGAAATATAAGAGCGAGTTTTAAATGGATAACCTACCTGTCAATGTTGAACGGAGTCACAATCTCGGGGAATGTCATGTTCTGAGCAATTGTCCTCGGTACGCCGACCTGGTTGATCCTAAGATTAGGATCTGGAGTGATGACAGTACGTGCTGAGAAATCGACACGCTTTCCCATCAAGTTTCCTCTCACCCTCCCTTCTTTTCCCTTCAACCTTTGTTTTACAGATTTGAGGGGTCGGCCGGACTTTTGCACAGCCTGGAAAACGAAGACATCATCAACTGAAATTGCACCGCAGTTAATCACCTGCCAGTACCATTTAGCTTAGCAAATTTTCATGGTTGACCCCTAAACCAGCGGCCGAGAATCTGAGCACAAACATCTTCAGATAGCAAGATGTAAACCGGGAAATACCTTAGGCAATCCAGGCATTTCATTGTCTGTGAGGGTAGCCACATGAAACTGCAGCATTTTGGTGTCCTCAGCAATGATGTGAGCAGCAGCACCATTTTGTTCATTTCTCTTCAGTTGATTGTTAGCTTTGATGATGTCAGAGATCTTGTGGGTCAAATCATCCTGGAAGAAACAACTGAATACTCAGTCACACTGCTGGGGAAATGCTCCCAATATTGTGGAAAAAAAATATGAATTGTGCAAGAGCCTTTTTCCTTCAGAAAGTTTTCACAAGAGTAAGAACTACATAAAACCTTAAACACCACAAAACAAAGGCAAACGTACCTGATTTCTTGCCGAGCCGTACATGACAACAGCAGGCCTAACACACAACGGAGGAACAGGCATCACAGTTAGAATCATCCAGTCAGGACGACAGTGCTTCGGGTCCATGCCCAGAACAACACAGTCTTCATCAGATATGTTTTTAAATATTTCATGCACTCTTTCTGCGGTCAGAAGTATCTTTCTCTCCTGTGAATCTTCATTGACATGTTTCCATTCTGCAACCAGCTCCAACTGCTGTCTCCGAATCTTGGGCTGGTACCGTCCACAGCCACCATGACCCTAAAGAAGACCACATCAGCATATGAATAAGGCCTGAATGGTGAAACAACTATTTTTGTCACAACTGAATTTGGCGATGTATAACACCAACTTTACCTTCCTGTCCTCTTGTGGTGGAGCATTCTCTGGTGGGTTCTCTAGTTTCATATCCATTTCATCTCCACCCTCACAGATATTCTTGCCCTTGATCAGGTCATAGATATGAGCCATCCTCTTCCGTGGCTGCCCTTTAGATTTGGCTATAATATCTTTGACTTTTGGATGACTCTGAAAAGTTACAAACAACAATTAACGCAGGTCATACCCAACACAGGAAACAACACTTAAGTCTGAACATAAAAATAACAAACTTCTTGAGAATTCACTCACCGGGTCTATAAGGAGCTTTGAACAGAAGAAACACACAACTCTCAACATCTTTATTGTTTTGGTCATGATCAGCAGCACCATTTTGTTCATTTCTCTTCAGTTGATTGTTAGCTTTGATGATGTCAGAGATCTTGTGGGTCAAATCATCCTGGAAGAAACAATTGAATACTCAGTCACACTGCTGGGGAAATGCTCCCAATATTGTGGAAAAAAATATGAATTGTGCAATGTTCTTTTTCCTTCAGGAAGTTTTCACAAGAGTAAGAGCTACACAAAACCTAACCACCACAAAACAAAGGCAAACGTACCTGATTTCTTGCCGAGCCATACATGACAACAGCAGGCCTAACACACAACGGAGGAACAGGCATCACAGTCAAAATCATCCAGTCAGGACGACAGTGCTTCGGGTCCATGCCCAGAACAACACAGTCTTCATCAGATATGTTTTTAAATATTTCATGCACTCTTTCTGCGGTCAGAAGTATCTTTCTCTCCTGTGAATCTTCATTCACATGTTTCCATTCTGCAACCAGCTCCAACTGCTGTCTCCGAATCTTGGGCTGGTACCGTCCACAGCCACCATGACCCTAAAGAAGACCACATCAGCATATGAAAAAGGCCTGAATGGTGAAACAACTATTTTTGTCACAACTGAATTTGGCGATGTATAACACCAACTTTACCTTCCTGTCCTCTTGTGGTGGAGCATTCTCTGGTGGGTTCTCTAGTTTCATATCCATTTCATCGCCACCCTCACAGATATTCTTGCCCTTGATCAGGTCATAGATATGAGCCATCCTCTTCCGCGGCTGCCCTTTAGATTTGGCTATAATATCTTTGACTTTTGGATGACTCTGAAAAGTTACAAACAACAATTAACGCAGGTCATACCCAACACAGGAAACAACACTTAAGTCTGAACATAAAAGTAGCAAACTTCTTGAGAATTCACTCACCGGGTCTATAAGGAGCTTTGAACAGAAGAAACACACAACTCTCAACATCTTTATTGTTTTGGTCATGAAACCAACATGAAAGACAGCCTTGGCTAACTCAATGTGTCCAAAATGACCCGGGCACTCGGACTGGTTCCCAGCACACGTCTGGCATCGTGCTGTGCGATCTATGCATCCTTGCCGTGGGTCCATGAGGCCACCAAGCTTTGGCCGTCCACCTTCCATCGTCTCTGGATACTTGATGCCGCCATCTGTGACGGACATACGCCGCTGAAATGGATGGAAAATTTCCTGAGTGATCAATTACTTGACTGAACATGTCGCACGACACAAGCAACGGGTGGCATGGCTTCTTCAATAATATCTAACATAGGCCTAGGCCTATATATATATCAGTTCGGCAAACTGCGGAATTCTGCAACGTTGTGGAATTCTGCATCTTATACCAGACATGATGTGGAATTCTGCAACTTTCAGTTTTCCATCGTCTCTGGATACTTGATGCCGCCATCTGTGACGGACATACGCCGCTGAAATGGATGGAAAATTTCCTGAGTGATCAATTACTTGATTGAACATGTCGCACGACACAAGCGACGGGTGGCATGCTTCTTCAATAATATCTAACATAGGCCTAGGCCTATATATATATAAAGATATCCATGAGGTTTCCCACTCACGATACTCAATAGGCCCACAGACGTCATAGATGTACACCACACTGCACACTAGTCACTACACTACAGTACACTCAATGAATGTACACTGTCAATCCAATGTACACACGATGGCACAATAAAACATGGATTCACAGTGCCAGTGGTTTGTGAAGAAGAAAGTCTTTTTTCAGTTTTCTCATCGAGGTGTGTTCCTCTGCCTGCAAGGTACTTCATAGAGGAAAATTTTTAATAAAAACTGCACGTAAACATACACATTCATCCGGTCCCAGCACCCCAAACTGGACTCGTTTGCAGTCCCTCAGCGCCGCCGGCGAATCGTTCGTCGCCATGTTTGTTCAGCAAAAATGCGACGTAGAAAATTTGCTGACGACGGGAGTCTTTATCGACGTCTTTTTCAACACTTTGTCGGGATCAAATCTAATGATAATGGATTATTAATGATCCTGAATGAGTGAAGGAGAGAATGAAACAGTTTTTGAGGTGAAATTCACTAGTCTAAATGAGAAATGCGGAGCTTCTCCTCTCCCTTTCCCTTTTCCTTTTCTTTCGTAGTCTACCCCTCGGAAGGGGAACCTGCTCCGCGTCGGGCGAGCCGAGTATTTATACCAAATCTGACCTACGGGGTTCACATTTGGAATTCCACGGCTTCTGACGTCAAACATTGGTTGTGCAATACGGTATAGATGGCGCCAGCAGCTAGGGCGAAAAATTATAGTCCGAACGTCTGACTCGTATTGCTATTTTTAGAATCTGCTGGACGCTAATACAGAGTCAGATGATGAGTAAACGAAGAACCAGATTTTGGTTCTACGTCATCAGCATGATCAGATCGCGGATTGGTCGTTCACGTATCACGTGACCTCAAACTGTAAGATATGGCGATGCTGTGCATTCGCCGATTCGGCTTTTCAAGAGGAATATTTGTCGTGGTTTTGATGACAAACTGCGGTTTTCTTAATGTTTGTCTGGCTAAGAGTGAACAGAGAGCGTGATTGCGAGTGTAGCTGGTTGAAACAGTAAGTAAAATGCCTGAGAGCAGCGTTGTCAAGTGATACGATTGCCGTGCACTGAATGTATTCAAAACACGACCTGGAGATGGACGGACCAATCAAAATAGACCCCCCGCGATAGGCTTCATCTGACTCTTGTTGCGGCCGTCAGTTCTGCAAATGAGCAACAGGTGGCAGTGTTCGGACTAGAAAAATTACAAAGAAAAGACGACCTGAAATTTTAGAACCCTGTAATTATTCTTTATTCAAATACATAACACAAGATGGTAAATTTTTATCTACACACGGTTTTAGGCGTAGACTGGTCTTCACTCCTCCTCGTATAGAAGTTAAGAAATAGTCTAGGATTCACAGTCAGGTTTTATTGATTTCCACCAGATGACGCTTTTCTGCTTTGGTGACGTCAAACTTAAAACACAGATTTCATGATTTCTCATTATGCAAGTTGTGTGATACGTCATGAATTTCCGTGTATAAAGTTTAATTTCCATGATTTCTCATTCTGATATGTAAATTAGATGAATCCAGCCGTTCATTCTCAAACATGCAAAAGTAGGCGATTCGTACTAAATTTATTATATTTATTTCACTTGCATACAGTCTGTAGTGTTACTGAATATATATTTTGTTGTAGTCTATGATATTTCATTTACTAACTTTGATACAATTCACTCGATTGTATACGAATGCGTATACAATCGAATAGTTCTCTACGTAGACTAGTTCCTCTGACTTGCTCCAGATGACGCTTTTGGTTCTGAAAACCGCTGGCGCCGAGTTTGACTTTTGTTGTTTTAAAAATCGAATAAAAAGTTGATCATTGATATTGAATGGCGTCTTGATTGTTGATGTGCTCGAAAATATATTTCTTCTTTGTTTAAAAGAGCTTTGTGCGTCAATTACTTGGTTTGTTAGTTCATGATTGAGGTGGAATGTGAACAGCACAGACCATCATGACCATCCATGCAATTATGCACATGATGCACAGACGAGGCGAGGCCTACACTACAGACAGTGTGCGTGCTGGTGCTGTGCCTGTGTGGCTGTGCTGTGGAACGAGAGCAGTGGAGATGCACTGCAGCACTGTCACAGCACAGTGAGTGATAGGCCTATGAGGCCAATTGAGGGAGGTTTAGAAATCAAACGATAAAAGTAAACTTCGGGTAGGCCCTAGGCCCTACCGTATACTATGGATGGCAATATAGGCCTAGGCCATGTAGTCAGCAGGCTTGCCTATAGTAAACTTGTGGAAAGTCTGGGCCTACCTTAGCATAGGCCTAGGCCTAGCTAGCTGCTTCACTTGGCTTACAGCATGTCCAAGACTACGACTTCTTTCTTGAATCACTGAAGTTCATTGAAGTAAAAACTAAAAGTAAACTTGCCTGCATGCATTTCTTCTCTTCCAGACACTGTGACTGTGAGATAGTCAGATATGGGAAAGAAAGCAGCTGCAGTAAGTGGTTATCGCTTGAGCCCAAATGAAGTGGCAGCACTCATTCAGGCTGAGAAGCAAAAGAGGAGAATAACAAGATTATTGCAGGTAAGAACTTAGGAATTTAGGCCGTACGATCTTCTTGAAACTGAGACACATTTCAAGCCCTGGTTCTATTCATCTTGATGTCGGCACATTATGACTCCTTGTATTCTATTTGCTTGTACAGGTTCGAGAACAGTCGAAAACAAACGCTGCAGAGATACGTCAGGCTGTTAAGAATGAAGAAGTCAGACAAAGGAAGAAACTTGGTGCAAAACTTTTGGTAATGTGACCTATGCCTTCGATATAACATAGTTCCCCGTTGTCATAGCCAGGGTACAAAGAGTTGTTCTGCTATGACCAGTAGTATTGGAAGTTTCATTGCCTGATCCTGTAGCACTTTGAATACATGCAACGCTGGCTGTGGAAAGTGCCTTATTTCACCCTGCAATTCAATCTCTACAATTACAGAAAGAATATGGGAGCAAGCTCGGGAGGCAAAGCTACAGAAGTTAGAGGAAGAATATGAATCGTGTCTTCGGACGATCGGACAAGGTCATGCAGAGGCTCATTATGTAGAAAAGGTAAGAAAACTTGGAAAATGTGTCTAATTTTTGCATCCTATCAGATGTGATCCAGGTTGGTTTTTACTAAGAGCCAATGTGTGCCATAATACATCTATTTTTTTGCATCAATAAAGTTGTTGTTTCATTGTGGAGGAAAGTGAATCGACTCTTTTCTTTCCTCTTACATTCTACAGGAAAACCGTGATTTAGCCAAACAGCGCCTGTCAGAGAAGGATGCAGAGATCGCACAAGCGCGTCACCGAGAGGCCATGCTCCGTGAACGTGAGGAACGCCAGGCGGAACATTTGGAGAGGACAAAGCAGATTAGAGCCAGGAAAGCTGCCATGGCAAAAGAGAAGGAAAGAGCTGCTAAAGTAGCCGCGTTACCACCGCCGCAGCCAGACCCCTGGGCCGAGGTGGAATTGCCAAAACGTAAGCTTGGAGTTAAACAAGACGTTTTGATATCTCAATGTTAACAGTAAAATGCAAAATATCATCTTGGCCCTTCGAACTATGCTCTCTTCATTGAGTGAGGGTAGGAGTGATAGGAACACTTCTCAGGGCAAGATGGCAAAATATCATCCGAAGTGCTTTCGTATGAATTCCCATGTTGAGGGAGGGGTCGATTATTTTCAAAATTTTTCCTCTCTCCTCGGTCTTCATTTGAGAACTTCGTTCACGTAAACTGCCATCAGTCTAGGGAGTGTTCACTTCCCTCTTGCAGATAAACCTGTGGTTATGGTCGACGCTGAAGCCTTCTCTTCAACATACTTCCACATGGTTGATGAAGATTATGCAGTTCAGAAGGCCACATCTTTTGAGCAGGTTTGTCTTCACTATTCCTATCAGTATTGATTGAAACACTTGCACATGTGTTCAACTT